>JASDQU010210296.1:2225-18759 GCA_032191745.1 Picea mariana
ACTTTTAACCACAATACATAAACTTCAACTTTATCAGTTGTATATCATCAATTTACCATCTATGATTGCATTCAATATATCATGAGCATATAAACATAAGCAACATCACATCAAATACACAGTACACCAGAATTTACGTGGAAACCCAAATGGGAGAAAACCACAGAATGATTTTCTTATATATCAAAGAATACATTCATTGGAAGCACCAAGTTTCCAATTCTTCAACTGTAACTGGAAGGAGGCTACAACCCCCTATTTACAGGCTCCAACTTGAAGGAAGCTACAACTCCCTGAATTCTCTGGCTTCATGAGGCTACAACCCTCTGATTCTCAGGCTCCAACCTGAAAGAAGCTCCAACTCTCTATGTTTTTTGGCACCAACTGGAAGGAGGCTACAACTCCCTTTCCTTGCCTTCTCCTGCCGCCCTGATATATAAGTGTAGACCAAACTGTCACTACCACAATCACTGCCACTGTCAACCTGTTACTGTCATTGTCACTGTCTCATCAATCTGTAACTGCCACTGTCACTTCAATCAACCTGTCACTGTCACATCAACCTGTAACCGATGATCAACCAATCATCCAATCTGTCACATCAACCTGTGACTATCACTTTGTCACATCAACCAATCACTGTCACTCTGTCACTGATATACCATCATCAACCAACTGTAACCAGATCCACTCACATGGATACCAAAACCATCACCAAACCATGTACATCAATCATCCAATATGTACATCAACTTGTATCAACCATGCATCAACCATGCACATCAACTTGTACCATACCATGTATCAACCATGTACAAAAACTTGTACCATACCATGTACATCAACCTGTACCATACCATGTATCAACCATGTATTGAACCTTGTATCATACCATGTATCAACCATGTACCGAAACCTGTACCATACCATGTACATCAACCTATACCATACAATGTATCAACCATGTACCGAAACCTATACCATATCATGTACATCACCCTGTACCATACCATGCATCAACCATGTACCATACCAAGTACATCATTCATGTACCATATCACGTACATCAAACATGTATCAAATCTCAACATGTACCAACATCACCAAGACATGCACCTCATACATGTACCAAGAATATGCCTCACACTCTACACCAAAGATGTGCCTCAAACATATACCAATGCCTCAACAAGATATCAAAGACATGACCATCACATCATCAACAAGTAACCAAGATGTACCTCAAACCATGTGCCTCAAGTATGTGTGAACAACCATAAACCATGTACCAAGAGATACCATCAAACATGTGCCATATCATTCATATACCATATATGCCAAGTATCCAAGATGTGCTTCTAATAATGTATCATACCATCACCAAGGTGTACCATGCACAATCACTACCATGACATGCCTCAATCATGTACCATAACAACATAAGCATAAATCTTAAAATTAACACATAAGCATACCTCTGATTCTGTAGACACCCTGCTGTATCAGATAACAAATGAGTAAACCAACATGGACATCAACAACTTGGTACAGGCATCACTTCTCAACATTTCACAAGCCTTTTCATAGATTCACGACTTGCTCTTCTACTTCCCGCGGATATTCACGCTTTCCTCCACTACAACCCCCGTACATCCGTGCCCTGTTGACCTATAACCCGTTGATACCTCAGAAACTAGGGTTACTCACATTTGCTGCAACTCTGAGACTTTCACCTTCGACCTTCCTTCGCAACTTCAGACTTGCTACCTCAAATTCGACCTCATATTTGCCAATAATAAGATAAACCATATCACTTATTCACTTAGAGATATTAAATAGAATGTGTGTGTGAATGTACTTATGAGAGACTCCTTGAGGTGTATTTATACTTTTGCTAAGTAACCTCTTTCCTTACTTTAGGGGTTTTTTATTTAGTCTTCGGGGCTAACAACTTCATGAGGCCATAACTCCTCAACTGTAAGGAACCACGTGACGTTTCACTTACCGTTGGAAACGACATGACAAGGACTATCCATCTATGAGTGTGTTACCTGCATTTATATTGTTCTTCATGTTCTTAACCCTCAAACAACTTTGGGTTTCATAACCACACCTATGGGTTTCTTGTAGACTTCTTCAAAGTGTCTTCCCATGAGAGCCATGCTTAGAGTTATGCCATAAGGGGACCACTTTGGAGACTTTTCCAAATACACCCATCACATTTGTTGACATCAACCACTCTTGATGACATCAATGACAACTAACTCACCATCGATCTCGATCACAACTCTGGGGTATCTCGAACGCTCTAAGGGTTGATATCAATGACAACCAACTGTACAACACTTTATGTGAAGTATTTGCCTCCCTAGAAAGACTCTATGTTTGTTTCTTCGATCTCTTCATTAGACTCTTCTCTAGAATCGATTTCATTTGTTTCAGAATTTTTTTGGTCATCATTCTAAGTTTTTTGAGTTATGAAGAGAACTTCCCTTACATCCTTTTCTTTTCCATCGCTTTCATCTGAAGAACTATTGTCCTCCTTAGAGTACATGATCTTTTTCTTGTGGAAGCTTTTCTTTTCTTCAAGAGGATATTTCTTATCATAGTGTCATATTCTACCACGATTGAAGTATTTAAAAGGTAACTTACCTTTGTATGTGTTGGTTCCCCTCTTGAGCTTCCTTATGAAATGTGTTTCTTCTTCCTCTGATTCATCGCCTGGATTTTCTTCTACCTTGTGTTATTTGTTCCTCGTTTTCTTTGTGTCTTTAAAAGCTGCTTCTCTGTTTGACTGCCCATTTTCTGTATCTGTTCTCATTTCATATGTTGTGAGGATCCCATGTACCTCATCCATTGTCATTATGGTCAAATCCCTAGTTTCTTCAATGGTCGAGACCTTGACATCATATCTTAAAGGAAGTGATCTGAACACTTTATGTACAACCAAGGATTCTTCGAATTCTTCTCTTAATCCTCTGATGGAATTGACAACCTCATCTAATCTGAGTAAATAGGTTGCGATTTCTTTTTTTTCATCCATTTTCATATTTTTAAACTGTGCTCAGTGTCGTTGGAGCTTGACCTGCTTGAATTTTGGATCGCCTTCATAAATGTTTTTAAGTTTGTCCCAAACTTCTCTAGCTATGTTGCAACCCATAACCTTGCTAGAAACAGTTGGTGTCAATCCACTCATGATAACATGCATAGCCTTTGAATTACAATTCATTAATTTCTTCTCATCTAGATCGACTGGATTGTTTTTCAGAACTTTATAACCATTGAAAACCAAGGGCCAGATATCTAATCCTAAAGCTATCAAGTAAGTTTGCATTTTGTTGCTTCAGTTTGCATAATTGTTTCCATCAAATGGTGGAATCCCATTTGGAATGTGGCCTTTCATTTTTTCTCACGATTTTCCTTCTAGTGATTAGAATGTTTTGAAGGTAACTGACTCTGCTACCAATTGTTGATACTGAGAGGGAGGGTGAATCAATATCAAGTATAATTTATCACTTTTTACAACTTTACTTTTCAATCAAATAATGTATCCAATATACAATAGGAGAAAAAAAAGAAATACACAACGCATAATAGATTTACGTGGAAATCCATAGAATTTTTTTCTTATATAATAAAAAGATCACATTCAAAGGAAGCTACAACTTCCAAGATTTTCCAGCACCAACTGGAAGGAGGCACCAACCCCCTAGTTTACAGGCTCCAACCTGGAAAAAACTACAACTCCCTAGATTCTCCAGCTCCAAATGGAAGGAGGCTCCAACCCCCTTTGCTTTCCCCTTCCTTTCACCCTTAAATATGTATATATAAAAGAATCAACCTGTCATAACCAAGTTCCAAGACTCTCCTGGTCTACTATAGATTCACCTAAACAACTTGTTGATGTCACTTGTCATCTTGTACCTGCCCAAAAACACAGTATCACGCTTTGCTCTACTGTCAACCCGTAGACATCCGCACTTTGCTCCACTACAACCCATGGATATCCACGCCTTGCTCCACTACGACCCGCAGATGACCTCAGAAAGCTCCGTACATTGCAGATGACTTCAGAAAGCTCCATACACTTCGCCCTCACAGACTTTTCCTTGACTAAACTTCACCAATATTCCTGATAGAAGTGCAGACCCACTTATGCTAGTTCCATTCCACACTTGATGATAATGAGAGGCTCTTTGATGTGTATTTGTACTTTTCCAAGTACTTTCTTTAGTTAACTTTTTAGGGCCAACCTGTAACTTCTTATTTTCACTTTCTTTATTTAACTTTATGGACGACCTGTAACTTCTTGTTTGCACTTTCTTTATTTAACTTTTAGGGCTGACCTGTAACTTCTTGTTTGCAACACCTTTGGAGTTTCTTTACCATTTAACCACTTAACCATATTTCCAAGGTTTTTTGTAGACTTCTACAAAGTGTCTTTCTGTGAGGGACATGCTTAAAGCTACGCCATAAGGGGACCATCTTGGAGACTTCTTCAAATACACCCATCACTTCTAGGGGCTTTTAAACTTCTTCTAGAGTTGACATCAATGACAACCAATTTTTCAATAGATGAGGCCACTCAGACATAAATAGAATATGAATTAGTAGAAAACAGAGGAGTCACAACATAATATGACACTATTGAAAAGAAGGAGAAAACAATAGAGGAAGATTGTAGTGTCAGTGACCTCCATGGTTACCCTGATTTCTCTACCCCTGCGTGGTTGTTGGTTGCATGGGGACATGCAATAATTTTGGGCTGGCGGAGATGACGGGTGCCTAAATTGGCATACTTTAAGCACCCATCTAATACCTTTTTGCTTACCATTTTCTATTGATCATTTCCTTTTTGATACTTTCCTTATCTAGTTTTGCCTCACCTTTCATCAAGGTACACATATTTCCCCATATGCCATTTATACACTATTCTTACATATATCTTACAGGAACTCACTACTTTCATGTACTAATACTGTTACACAAGAGTAATACAATAGCTGCAAATCCTCACAGTGGCTACAATCCCTCTTTGTTGTTGCAATTCTAGACACAATCCAATTGCTACAACTCGAAGCACCCTCTTTGTTGCTACGATTCCGGGCATAATCCAACTGATGCAACTCTAAGTGCACTCTTTGTTGTTGCGACAATAGACCACTGCTGCAACTCCAAGAACACTCTCTATTTTCGTGACTCTGAGTTTACTGTTGTTGTGATTCCGAGTACGAAGTCCGTCAACATAGCAATCAACACTACAATTGATAGTTAGGAAATGTTCCTCACATGGGAAAGTCACAAGAGGCAAGTGGTAAAAAGATAAATTGGTTTGCCTACCCGCTATCACTCAATTGATATGGGTCAGCACATGCCCGATTTTTACTAAAAATTGGCAATTTCAATGTAAGCAGATGAACAACTGATTCTCATGTTTGTCCATCTGTCCCGTTATTCTACTTTAGACATCAGTTGTACTATATAAACACCCTAGTTCCCTTGAGATAGGGGGAGGAAGAATTATTCTAGCGATGAAATTCCACTATTATTGTAAATTTTAGATTTTTGCAATATAATTTATGCTCTTCTCTTGTTCGCGTGTTGATGTGTTGGTGATCGCGCAATTATGATTTCGTACCTTAGTGCCTTGTCTAGGGGGGTAGGCCCCCCTCCTTAGTAAAGTACCACTTATATATTAGCATAGAATTTAAAATTTCAATCCTGTTTGTTTTATTTCATAGTTGTTTTGCTTTCATAATTTGCTGTAATTTCAGATCGTAGAACAATTTATTATAATTCAAGTGTGGTTAATGTTCAGTTTCCTTGTAATGTAAGTTTCACAATCCGTAGCTGCAACTCAATGGTTGATTCAATCCTCGTAAGTTTGCAATCACACACATTGCTATAACTCCTATTGTTTGCATTGTTGTAACCTTTGTGTTGTAGTTTTGTAGCTGCAACTTCGGATTGATGCGACTCACATCGTTACCGCCTTCTACGTTATAGCTTTGTTACTGCGACTCACATCATTGCAACTTTTGTGTTGTAACTCGCATCACTATAATTTCTTTCGCATTGAAGCTTCACTGCTACAACTCATGTTGTTGTGAGTTCTTTCATGTTGTAGCGTCATTGCTACAACTTCGCTTGCAACTGCACTTTATTTTTGTTCACTTTCTAACTTGTGATAATTTTAGTCTTCAACAGTTTGAGATTGAATATTGAATTATTGTTGAATGTGCAAACACGTAATTGTTACAACAAAACATGATCATTATTATACTTGAGCAAGTCACCAGTAGATCATAGCATAATTTAATTTCCGCAAGTGTGATTTACTTTCGACAAGCGTGATGTAATTTCAACTAGTGTGATTTACTTTCCGCAAGTGTGATTTAAATTCCGCAAATGTGACTTTCCTTTCCTGCAAGTGTGATATTTACTTTTATGCAACTCAGGAAATAATATAGTTTGATGACTTAATTAAGTATCTTAAATCCTTGTTTTGTGACATTAAAAGTACTACAACTCTTTAGAAAAAACAACACTACTCTTGCATATACGGTGCATGATAGTTCACAGGTAAGATACAACCTCATATTGATAATTAAATGTACAACTCTTCAATTGATCTCTAAGTTAATTAGGAAGTAATTGAAAAGTCCGTCAGCAAGCATGTATGCAACTGGGCCTATTTTCTCTAAAACTTCATACATGCCACAATATCTCGCTGCCAACTTTGGGAAACTTCCCAATCTTAGCAAACTCCTCTTAGATTTTACTTTTAGAAACACATGCTCACCCACTTTGAATTCCCTGTATGTCTTGCTTTTATCTGTATAACTCTTTTGCATGTCCTATGCAACCTTCAAATTCTTCCTGGTCTTTATCATCTACTCTTTCGTTTCCTTTAGTAATTCTGGTCTAATAACTCCTCTATCTATTGGGTTGTCCCAACTTACTAACATGTTACATTTCTTGCCAAACAAAGATTTAACGAGCTCATCTTTAACGATGCATGATACCCATTATTATAGGAAAACTCAACTAGATGAAGGTAATCTTCCCACTTGGAAGGCTTGTCCGTTGCATACATTCTCAACATATCATCAATTATTTGGCTGGCCTTTTCTATTTTCCCATCTGACTCTGGATGATAAGCTATATTGAAATTCATCTTAGTCCCGATATAAAATGTGCATCCTTTGTAAGTTTTTCCACCACTACCATGATGGAATCATGTTGCCTTGTTGTTCTTGACAACTTGGCGATGAAATTTATTGTAAATACCTCCCATTTCCATTCAAGAATGGGCAATGGTTGTAATAATTATGTTGGATGTCTGTGTTCAGTTTTCACTTTATGACATTCCATGCACTTGACTATGTAAGCAACCACATCTTTCTTCATTCCAGGCCAAAAACACTAGATTCTTACTGTTGCAATTGTCTTTTGGTACCATGGATGTCCAACATAGGGTACATTGTGCATATCTTTCATCACCACAACTCTCAATTCCTGAGTATTAGGGACATAAAATTTGTCCCTGAACAAGAGGATTCCATCTTGAAATATTTATATTTCTGTTATACATTATTTTGTTGTAAGATTTCTTTAACTTGTGCATAATGCTGATCTACTGTTACAACCTCTAAAATTCTGTCTTTTACATATGTCCAGCACATACTAATGGTTGCAACATGCATTTCATGCACCCTCTTGTTGAGTGCATCAACCACTTTATTCTCTTTTCCCTTGATGTGCTTGATGTCGAAGTCGCATTCATCGAGAAATTCTAACCATCTAGGTTGCTTGGCATTCAGTGTGGGTTGCTCACAAGTGTTTCTGACCACTTTGATATGTCTTTAGCTCTAATTTTCTACCCATGAGCTAATGCCTCCACATTTTTAAGGAATGAACTATGACTGTCAAGTCTAAGTCATTGGTAGCATAATTTCGTTCATGTTCTTTAAGCTTCTTTGACTCGTAACATATGGCATGCCCATTTTGTGTAAGAACTCCACCAAGTCCTTCCTTTCTTGCATCTGTGCACAAAACAAAATTTTCATATTAATTTGTAACCTTTAGAATAGGTCCATTGGTCAACAATTCCTTTAAATGATGGAAACTCTTCTCATGTTTGTTAGTCCATTGAAACTTTGTTTCCTTATTCTGCAATGAAATTATTGGATGTTCAACCTTGGAGAAACCTTCAATCAATCCCCTATAGTATCCAGATAATCCCATACATAATCTCACTTCTAAAACATTCTTTGCGCTGACCAACTTTTGATTGCTTCAATCTTCTCAAGGTCTACTACTATGCCCTCCTTTGAGATAATATGTCCCAAATAATGGATTTGTCTTTGATAGAAAGTGCATTTTCTTAACTTAGCATACAATTGGTGCCATCTCAACACATGTAGCACCATCCTCGAATGTTGTTCATGCCCCTCCTTTGTCTTGAAGTATATAAGAATATCATCCAAGAAGACAATGATGATTTTTTCTAGGTAATCCATGAACACTCCATTTATTAGACACATAAAAGTGGTTGGTGCATTTGTCAAGCCAAATGGCACCACCATAAACTAATGACCATACCTTGTCCTGAATGGTGTCTCACTGGTGTCTTCTTCTCTGATTCTTACTTGATGATAACCTGATCTCAATTCAATCTTGAAAAATATCTTTGTTCCTTTCAATTGATTGAAAATATCATCAATCCATGGTAGAGGGTACATATTCCTTACAATAACCTTATTAAGTTGTCTGAAGTCAATACACAAACTCAAAGTTCCATCCTTTTTCTTCACAAAAAGCACCGGGGCACCCCAAGGTGAGACACTTGGGCGTATGCACTTTATATTCAACAATTCTTTTAGGTGCATATGCAACTCTTTCAACGCTAGTGTACTCATTATGTAGGGAGTTTTGGACATTAGGGTAGCTTTAGGCATTACGTCAATACATAAGTTAATATCTTTCTTTGGTGGAAATCTTGGAAACTCCCCAAATACATCTTCATATTCCTTCAAAATTGGATAATCTTCAAGGCTTGGCTCCTTATCCTTTGTTCGCTAACTCTTCCATATGAGCGACATATATTAGGGACCCTTTTCTAAAACTTCTTTTCAACTGCAATATTGAAATTTCTTTGACGAATATAGGTCTTGGAATACTTTGCACCATCCTTGAATTCCCTTCCTCATCAAGGTATGTGAAATATTTGTTACAACAATCTAGGACAACACAATGCTTGTCCAACCAATCCATACCAATCAAACAATCATATGACTTAAGTGGTATGGTGTTCTACTCTGCCTTAGTGCTAACTCCGTTCATGCTTACTGGGAAATCTTTAATAAGTTCATTCATTTTTCTCTTGGTTCCAATGGCTAACTGAACCAACCAAGACTTTTCATGCTTACATCTCTTCAATTTAAACCTTTCAACTATTTTCAGATCTATATAGCTATGACTAGCTCAAGAATCAATCAAAATAGCTATGGGTTGATTGATTATCAATCTTACCTTCTACCTCAATCATGTGGGATTGGTACTATGCTTGTCTGTTGTCCAAGGCTACATAAATCATTGACATGCTTTTGCCCACATCATCCACTATATCAACTCCCTGAATGTTGTGTATAGTCTTCATCCTATCTCCCTTGTGAGGACAATCCTTGTACAAGCGGTCTCCCTCACATCTCCAACACTTTATGGGTTGTTTTCATAGGCTTTTCCCCAAATAATCAATCATTTTATGTTCACCTTGTGTTGATTTCCCTTGCTGATATTCTTGAGAGTTGTTCCTGACAAATGGTGGTTTGAATCCTTTCTTTCTTTGGTCCATCTTGCCTCTCTTCCTACCATCATGGGCATTTTGGAGAGATGGTCTTCTTTTGTTCTGTTCATAAAGATATTTAGCTTTTCTTATGGCTTCTTCCAAGGTCTTTGGCTCATCAAAATGAATTTCATCACTGTAAAAAGAAGGTAGCCCACTCAAAAACCTTTGGAATTTTACCTTCTCATCCTTTATGAAGCCCACACACCTAAAAAATTCAAGGAATCTTCTCTCATACTCATCCATGGTCATACTTCGAAGCTTGAGTTTAAATAACTCTTGCATCTTCTTGTCATAATATTGCTCTGACAAACATTTTTGCTGGAAATATCTTTTAAACTGCCTCCATGATATCCTCTTCTCATCAATGTGCTTTACATGTTTAAGTTGATCCCACCACATAGATGCTTTTCCTTGAAGATGGTAGGTTGTAACTTTGGCTTCTACATTTGATGAATAATTATGTAATTGTAAATATTTCCTCATTCCCAACATACATGCTTCTACATCTTCATCTTGCTTATGGTCACCATCAAAAGTAGGAGGCTTAATCTTCCTAAGTTCTCCTTGCAAATCATCTATTTCAGACCTCCTCCTTTGTCTTCGGACATGGGACACATTTGGGTTGCTCTTTGACCTTGAACATGCATGTGCTCTTCTGGTTGAGTATCTTGGTGAATGATGATTATGATGTATACTAACATTTCTTGTTCTCCTAAATCCCTCGTGGTCATCCCTCTTATTACGAGATCTGGATGCTTCTACTTGTCTTGCACTCACTGCTTGTTTTGTGTCAGAGTCTCTATTGACTTGTCTTTGCAACATATTCAGACTCTGTATCAGCTCCTCATGGGCTCTTATCATCCTTTCGTTGTCTGCTCTATAGCTCTGCACTTCTTTGTGCAAGCTTCTCATAGTCTCAACCAGCTCCACTGACTTCACCCTACTTCTTCACCTATTAGACTTGGTCTCAACATTTCTCATGCTAACATGCAAACCTATGACCTCCTCCTCATGGTTTCAAGATCCTTGGATATCCTCCATATCTCTAGTCCTCATGTAGAAGGCCAAATTTGTTTTGTTTGTACCTATAATTATGCAAAATTGTGCATGCAACAATTGTTGTTAGATTTATGCATATTGTAAAATATTTCATTAATTAGATTATAGGTCATTCTTCATCTCAATTTATAAGGAGCATGGATGCATTAAAATCTGATTATGATCGATTTCTTCTCTGAATTATGTTTACAATGACTGTACTCATGCCTCATTCCAAGTTAAAAGTTACATCTTTTTGAATATTGCAATTTCCACTCATTTGCGCTCTGTTTTTACTGATGTAATTTTTTACAAAGACCATTTTATGCCCTCTGTAACATAAAATCTACTTGGAATCAAGAAAACTTTTGTATTAGGAATACATAGAATTTATGATTGCGAACATAGATCAACTCTCAAATTTGGAATCTGAAGCTTAATTCAAATTCTATATAAATTTGGAATTGATGACTTTGCACTTTTACACTTTCTCTAGACTTGGAATTTTTAGCCAAAAATGGATATTCTCCGAAACGAAGTGAAACCATAAAAAACTCCCTCAAGACAAAATTGACTAGATTGATGAGTAGATAAAATGTCGACTAAATATTTTTTTTTGGATTGGTGATATAGGGTCCCTTTTTTTCTTCTGAAGTTTTCAAAAATCCCTGAAATGTGTCCGGGAACAGTGAATTTTACCATGTTTGAGCATCTCCGCATCAACTCCTTCTGAATTTTGTTAGGAGCCCAAATGGGTATTTCTATGCGTGCTTTTTGAGCCATCTATCAAAATTTCATCTTTATCAAGGCATAATTTACTAAGCACGATCCATATCTTTAAAAACCATTAATTCACATTTTTTAAAGAAAATTTAAGCAGAATTAGCTAGTGGCCCTCACTAGCATTCTTGTAGCCCTCATCACTACGGACACACCCCTAAAATTTCATTTGATTATGAGTTGAAATGTCCCTAGTATGACCAAAACAAGTATTTGGCTCTAGACCTCTTTTGTAAAATGTCTATTTTTGTTGATGTGGCAATTGGGCTAACATGGCATGGCACGTGGCTTTTGATGTCCACCTATCATCCTTTGATTCAACCATGTCATCATCCTCCTTTTCCTCCTTCATCGATGATCAAAGATTTCTCTTGCATTGGTGATCAACAATTTCTTTTGCATTACAAAAGGTCCACCTTCAAAGGATTTCGCCATCCTCTAATCATTGACGATCGACGATTCACTTCTACTGGAGAGTTACAAAAGACACTTCTTCATGGGATTTCACCAAACCTCGAAACCAAAAGTAGAATGAATTTGAGCCGTCGATATCAAAACCATTTGTAATCTCGACCATCAATCCGCTAAAATTTGCCAAGGCCGCGGATGAATCTCAACTGTTGATCGCCAAATTGAATGCAATCTGGACCGTTAATCCCCAACATTGCCAAACTTTGCAAAACCTTGAAACCTCCATCGACGATTGATGTTTTCTTGGCTGACGTGGCATGGCATGTGGATGATGATGTGGTAACTTCGCTGATGTGGCATGACACGTGGATGATAATGTGACAACTTTTCTCACATGGCATGACACATAGATGATGGCCACTTATCATGCCTTGACTCAACGACATCATCCTCCTCTTTTCCCCTTCATCGGTGGTTGATGATCTCTCTTGCATTGATGATCAATAATTTCTTTCACATTTACGAAAAAAAACTACTCCATGAGATTTCGCTGAAATCCGTTCATCGATGATCTCTTTTCATCAATGATTGACAATCGGTGATTTCCTTTCATCGGTGGTTTACATAAAATTCATACTTGTAGAATTTTGCCGAACCCTGATCGCTCCATTAGCGATCGACAATTTTCTTCGACAAACCAAATTTGTCCACGAATTTTGCCAAACCCTGAAACTTAGAATTTTTGATCAAGTTTAAGATGAATATGGGCCATTGATTTTCAAGTTTAAAGTGATCTCAATTGTTGATTTATAACTCTCCAAACTTCATCGAACTTCTCTAATATTGCAAACAAATCTCAATCGTTGATTCTTAATGTCTAAATGATCTAGGGCGTTGATTCTCCAACTCTTCAATGACCATTAAAACACAAAATCAGACCTTTCAAGCTGAGTTTAACTTTGCAACTCGCAGAATGATGCTATTGATCATCTCTTCGACGATTCCGAGGGAAAATTGGGCTTGAATTTATTCATAAATATGGGGATTTCACTTTGGTTTCATCAATTTCCCCGAATTTGACACAGATCAAACTTCACCACAACAAATTTATCCAAAATTCACGTTGGTCTTGGCCCATACAAGCCCGATGTTGAATTGAAAGCTCTCATACTACTATGTAGTGTTCCCCACTACTAAACCCAATAATTTTAAAATTTTATGATACCAATTAAATCAAATGCATACATGCTAAAAACGTCCATGCATCTAACATAATTATTTAAAAGCATGAATGCAATAAGCAAACAACAAATACAACATCTTATAATTCCTAACTCAGAGCAAGCGCACAACAAATAAATCCCACACAATTAAATGCAATGCACAAAAGATTTAATATGCATCTAACAACATTATGAATCCACCCAAATAACATATACATAACAACATATAATTCACCCAATAACATAATATATACACAACAAATAAAACCCATAAATAAGAACAATGTAACAAAGATAAACTCTTTTCTGTTAAACCAAATGTGCAACCAGCTGTAGAGGATAGACGTTCTACTTAACCATAGAATTGCTGCTCCAAATCACCCTTGAGCTGAGGCTATGAATCCACAAGAAAGGGTGTCTTTCTTTTGTCCACTCACAACGCAATTCAACCCACAACAAGCTAATTTTACTACAACTATTCCAATCCACCAACTCTCTTCCCCTCAATCTGCACAATCTAAGGAATGGAATCCCCCCTTCAATCCTCATAGTTTTTTAGGCCTTCCCACTTCCCTTCGGGGCTCCAACACAGGTTGGCTAGGAATCTATTTTGGTGAGGACTCCAAGGATGCCATCTGTAACAAGAAAACTTGCAACACCAACTCACTTCTCTATGGTTAACTCTCACTCATAAATTTCACTCTGCAGGCCTAATAGCCTGCTTTTTCATGCATTTACAGCTCCAAACAACTACCACACATGCCCACTATGACTACCTCCAAGCTTCAACACTATGCTCTCCCTTGTTGTCCCAAAACTGGTTGTAAAAGCCACTCTCCTTTCCGATACGAATTTTCTTTTCTCCCATGGACTTTCACATTCCCCATTGTTGATTGTACTCAACCCCCATTTTCTCATAACTATGGGATGCGACTTTTCACACCAACCCTCTTACATGTGTTTAATGATTGGCTTTGAGAACACTCAAATGGAAAATAGAAGGTTCATACACCAATAATAATTTTAGGAAGAGTTTGAATTAATACACATGAATACTTTCCCCTTGGACCACTCTCTTAGACATTCCTCTCTCTTGTGGAAACTTAGTCTCCATTACTTTGTCCATGTCCATCTGCGATCGACGATACATTTATTTTATTATTTTTGATATACAATGTTTACATATTACATCATCAGATCCATCGCCATATATCATATTTACATTATACATCGCTAAACTGGGGATTAAAAGCGAGGATGTTACACAATTCACCTATGATTTGTTCACAAGTGCAGAGAATGTCAAATCCCATCTCAAAGATATCACTTAGTGAATGGTTCCAATGACATCATGGTAGATTGAAACATGACTTTTCCCCTCTCTGTATGACTTTATAGGTGAAATGGAAGGTCAAACCTATTCTCTAACTTTGAACACTACGTAGGGATGAGGGAGAATGTTTTCAACGATACAATGTGAAGGGAACCATTCATAGAATGCAAAGGATCGTAGGTGGCAAGGCAAACAAAAAAGTCAAGGAGTACCACATAAAAAAATGCCATGCACAATCACAAGGACAATGCTGAATGGTTTTATGGTGGAGAGATGGCCCAACAATTGGTGCCCATCACAAATGGCAGGGAGAAGGAGAGGAGCTGGACCAATATGGATGTTGTTATATGCCACGTGGACTCATCTATGTGGAGAATTTAGCTTGTTTGGGTAAGTTGACCCACCAGTGGCCTCCCTACCCTAAACATATAATACTATAATGGTTTTAACATTCATTATTATTATATAATATAATGTTTTAGTGTGCATTTTAAACCTTACCACTTTTAGTAGCTATTTTGACACTTTTAGTGGCGATTTAAAATAAAAATAATTTTAAACCTTGAACAATGCCAAAATTGGCATACAAATCAATACAAAGAAGAAACAAAGGTTAATTTAATTTTTATTTTAAAATGAATTTTTGCTTGTCAATTAGAGAAAATTAAAATATTAATAATTTTAAACTAGAACAACACGAACTGAGTAGAGGAAAGAGGATGATTTATAATTTTATTTTTAAATAAATTATGCGCTCACAATTAGGGACAAATAAATATAAAAAGGAAAGAGGATTATTTAAAAAATTTATTTTTAAATAAGTTTTGCGTCGACAATCAAAGACAATGAGAGTTCACTGACCTTGGGAAAGTAGTCACATTCGTCACATGTAAAAATTAAAAAATATTAAAATAATCTAATTTGCTTTTGAAATTCAAAATTAAAAAATATTAAAGAAACTAATTTGTTTTTCATAAAATTTAAAATAATAATATTTCAAAGTTTTGATCAAATTTATGCAAATAGGGTAATATTTTGAAGGATTGCGTTAATCCTTGATTTTTCTTGTGCACAACAAGTCCAAAGTTCTTCAAATGTGGGATACTCCTTTCTTATGTTCATGCTTGTGGCAAATGCATCCCATGTCTTGGGAAGGCCATTGAGTACTATATTTATCAGTTCCTTCTCTGAAATGATTTCTTCAATAGCTTGTAGTTGATCTCTTAACTGAGAGATTCTCACAAGGTATGATGTTATGCTATCATCATCATTCATTNTTCTTCAGACTCATTACTTGTCCAATGTTTCTGACTAAGAAGAGGTTAGTTAGGGCATCGTGCATTTTCTTAGATGAGTCAAGATGAGAGATGTAGGGTATCAAGTGGTCTTTTATAGAGTCCACTATGATACTCATAGCGTTGATGTCACTGTCCTTGAACTTTTCCATAACTACAACGTTATGAGGTTTCTTCTCTTTTCCTACTTCAACTTGTGGTTCTATGATCTTGCCTTTCACGATATCTAATACTTTATTCTTGGAAAAGATGAGGTCAATCCTTCTGTTTCATGCTATGAAGTTAGACTCCCCTTCTAACTTGTTTTCTAACTTCATAGAGTAAGTCGTGACTGCTTTGACTTGGTCAACCTTTGACTTTGACCAAAAACTCAAAACTTGATGTCTTGACTTGCTGAGAGTATCAGGAGGTGCACTAGGCTAGGGCACACTAGGCTATCCAGGAATTAGGTCAAGCTCTTCACTTAAGGTGCCTTAACAAGAGGGTTAGGGTTTTGTTGCTGCAACAAAATTTTGACTGCAACTACAACTATCACTGAGCAAATCCTCCCAATCTATCTTCCAACGGTTAGACTGTCCAAAGATAGTGTGGGCCCATAACCTGT
>JASDQU010210297.1:13467-24301 GCA_032191745.1 Picea mariana
GAAAATGTGGCCCAATTACTTCCCTATCAGTTGGATTGTCCCATCTTATTGGTGTGTTGCATTTTATGCCATAAAGTGATTCAAATGAGCTCATCTTCAATGATGCTTGATACCCATTGTTGTAGGAAAATTCTACCAAGTGTAGGTAGTCTTCCCATTTATATGGTTTGTCCATCACATACATCCTTAGCATGTCCTTTATCACTTGGTTCACCCTTTCTATTTTCCCGTCAGACTTAGGATGATAGGTTGTGTTGAAGTTTAGATTCATTTTGAACCCTTTGAATAACCCCTTCTAGAACTTTGAGGTAAATTTCGGGTCTTTGTCAGACACAATTGTCTTGGGAATACAGTGCAAACATGTTGCTTCCCTCATATATATATCTACAACATTAGTTGCCTTGTGGGTGGTATTTAATGGAATAAAATGGGCAAATTTTGTAAACTTATCCACCACCACCATGATGGAATCATGTTGTTTATTTGTTTTGGGTAATCCTATGATGAAATCCATTGTCACGACTTCCCACTTCCACTCTGGAATGGGAAATGGCTGTAGCAACCCAACAAGGTGCATATGATCATCCTTAACCTTCTGACACTCCATACATCTGGCGATGTATTCTATAATTTTCCTCTTCATACCTGGCCAAAAGTAATGGCTCTTGAATGTTGCCACTGTTTTATGATATCCAAAGTGCCCAACATAAGGCACATTATGCATTTCCTTCAAGATCATAATTCTCAATTCCTGGAAATTAGGTACATAAATTCTATTTTTGTACAGGAGTGTTCCATCAATTTCCAATTTATAATCTTCCACTTTCCGTATCARCTTTCCTTGTTGTAGCTTTGTCACCAATTCCATGTACTATAAATATGTATTTGTAGCTTCCGAAATTCTTCCTTTAATACCAGTTTGATACATGCTAATGGTCATAGCATGTARTTCATGCACTCTTCTGTTGAGTGCATCAGCCACTTTTTTCTCCTTTCCTTCGATATCCTTGATATAAAATTCATACTCACAAAGGAATTCCAACCAACTACTCTGCCTAGMATTTAAGGTTGGTTGATCAAACAAATACTTCAGACTGTTATGGTCTGTCCTAAGTTCAAACCTCTTTCCCATGAGGTAATGTCTCCATTTCTTTAGAGTGTGTACAATGGTTGCCAACTCCAAATCATGAGTTTCATAGTTCTTTTCATGCTCTTTCAATTTTTGGGACTCATAACATATCACAAACCCATTTTGGCTGAGGATTCCCCCCAGTCCTTCTTTGCATGCATCTGTATACACTACAAAATTTTCATTCGGATCTGCAATCCTTAGGATTAGAGCCCTGGTTAACCGTTGTTTCAATTGCTAGAAGCATCTCTCACATTCTTCTATCCATTGAAATTTATTCTCCTTCCTTTGCAAGGAAGTGATGGGGTGAGCTATCCTTGAGAACCCTGCAATGAACCTTCTCTTATAGCCAAATAGACCCATAAAGGATCTGAATTCTGACACATTCTTTGGTGCTGACTATTATCTGATGGCTTCTATCTTCTCAAGATCCATGGATATCCTATCTTTTGAAACAATATGCCCCAAATAATGGATATTATTTCGATAGAAGGAGCACTTTCTCAATTTGACATACAGTCAGTGCTCTCTTAGCACTTGCAACGCCATCCTCAAATGATGTTCATGCTCTTCCTCTGACTTGGAATACACCAGGATGTCATCCAAAAAGACTATGACAAACTTGTCTAGGTATTCTCTTAATACATCATTCATTAAGCACATGAAGACAACGGGTGCATTTGATAACCCAAATGGAACCACTATGAATTCATAATGACCATACCTTGTTCTGAAGGTGGTCTTGTTGTTTTATTCATATTTTATCCTTACGTGGTGGTACCCTGACCTGAGATCTATTTTTGAAAATATCTTGGCATCCTTCAACTGATCAAAGAGATCATTGATCCTTGGCAAAGGATACTTGTTCTTAATAGTCACTTTGTTCAATTGTTTGAAATCGATGCACAATCTCAATGTCCCATATTTATTCTTCATGAAAAGGAACAGGGCATCCCAAGGTGATACACTTGGGAATATATACCCCTTCTTCAGAAGTTATTCAAGCTGCAATTGCAGTTCTTTCAGCTCTGGTGTACTCATTCTGTAAGGAGTTTTTGACTTTGGAGCTACTCCAAGAATAAGGTTTCTAGAGAAATCAATATCTCTCTTCAGGGGTAGACCGGGTACCTCTTGGAATACATCTTCAAAATCCTTTAGTACTGCATGGTATTCAATATTCAACACCTTACCCTTAGGTGCTTCTTCCATATGAGCTGCAAATATTTGGCATCCTTTTCTGTAGCATTTCTTCAACTGCATTGCTGATATTTCTCTGATAGAAACTGCTCTGGGAATTCTTTGGACTGTTCTCTGGTTTCCTTCCTCATCCAAGCAAGTGAATTCCTTGTTATGATAGTCTAAGATGGCATGTTTCCAATCCAACCAATCCATCCCCATTATACATTCATAGGAACCTAAAGGTAAGATGTTCAATTCAACCCTTGTGCTCAATTTGTTCATTTCCACTGGACATGAATTAACCAACTTAGTAACTTTTCTTTTGGTTTTTGTAGCCAGCTTCACTAACCAAGATTTTCCATGCTTGTTTCTTGGAAAATGAAAACTTTCCACCATTCTAGGATATATATAACTATGAATAGCCTCTGAATCAATTAAAATGGTAATGGTTTGGTTGTTGATCATACCTTCTACTTCAATCATATGTCACTGATATTATGCTTGCTTGTTTTCAAGGGCTACATAGATCCTTGGTATTCTACTACCCATGTATTCCACTGTTTCTTCTTGTTTAACATTGTGGACAACTCTCACTTTGTCACTTTTGTGGGGGCGATTTATGTACCTATGATTTCCTTTACAACCCCATCATTCCATAGGTTGTTGTCTTGGTGTTTTCCCACCTACTTCATCCTTCCTGGGCTCTCTAAAACCTGGTTGTCCTTGAGGGGTATTTCTGAAAAAGGATGGCTTAGTTCCCTTCTTCCTTTGATCAATATTGAATTTCTTCTTCTCTTCCCAATCCTTCCAGAAAGTGGGATTTTCTCTTTGATGCTCATATAAGCATTTTTCTCTCCTTATAGTTTCTTCCATAGTTTTAGGATCATCATACTGGATATTTTCACTGATGGGAGATGGTAGTCCACTCAGATACCTTTGAATTTTGATAGTCTTGTCTTTGATGAAAGGGACATACTTCAACAATTCTAAAAACCTTCATTCATATTCATCAGTGGTCATGCTTCCCAGCTTGAGTTCAAAGAACTCTTTCATCTTTGTATCATAGTATCTCTTATTCAAGTATTTCTTTTCAAAATACTTCTTGAATTCCTTCCAAGTAACATTTTTCTCTTTAATGTGTTGCACCTGCACAAGTTAATCCCACCACATGGATGCCTTTCCTTCTAGTTGATACATTGCAATTTTCCCTTCAAAATGAGAGGAGTAATTATGTAGTTGGAAATATTTCTACATGCCAAGAAGACATGTCTCTTAGATCTTCCTCCTTCTTGTGCTCTCCATAAAAAATAGTAGGCTTAATATTGTTCATTTCACCCTTTAGTTCATCCAGTCCACATCTCCTGTGATTTTTTGTAGGAGATGGGATTGAACTATTGTGTGCCCTCCTCTTGGAGTGTCCTTGGGAGTGACGATGGTGTCTACCAACACTCTTTTATTTACTCTTCTCATTAGGGGACCTGTGACTTCTTGATTTACTGGAGTCACTCTCCTTATCCAATTTCCTTTATATCCTTTCTAGGCTTTGTATCAACTTTATGCTGAATTCTCTTTGTTGATCCCTGGCTTTCATGAGCTTTCTGTTATCTACTCATTGAGTCTAGACACTTTTCTGCAATATTTCAATGATTTTCATCATGTTTTTCCTCCTTATCTATCTCTTCTCCATGCCCATTGGAGTTTGATCCTTCAAATCCCAAATGGACATCCATCCCTCTAGCTTCATTATCTAAACTGGAAGCATTCTATGCCTCCTCCATTTCTCTGCACTAAGTAGCAATTCAGTTTGGTTCTGAAAATCGTCAACTCTACTTCACAATGTGCAGTCAACCAAAATTTGTCATGCCATCAGTCCTTAACAAATTACACAGTATTCATAAACCAATTTGATGCAAGAAAAATTTCATATTTCATTCTCTGTGATTCTTGATCAATCAAGAATCCCCGCAGATCTTTTCTTTCTAAGTTCTACTATGTTCTGCAACAATTTTCAGGCACTATCCCCTTTCTATTAGCCCCCAACCCATGCGACCACAGGATGTGGCCAAGAGCTAGATCGATAGGTTCTTAATTGAGACCTTGGGCCTTCGGCTTCAAAATTTTTAAAAGCACATCTCAACAATCTCTCGGAGTTTCGGATTAATGAACTCGCGAAGTAGGGTAGATCAACAGTCCACGACTACCCAACATCTAATGGTTTACACCCACTATGGAACTTCAGGCATCTGAGCTCTAGGAATTCAAAGATTTGGAGCTTTGGGACTTTGGGATTTGAGAGTTTGTGCATCATCACACCCCATTTATCCCGAACCATTAATCTATGAACACTTCCATGTCAACTTTGGTGACGTCATTGCATCTTGTCACCTTGACGTTATGAAAATTTTGAAAGTTCTTCCTTTCATTCCATTATTATCCATTATCCTAGAGTGTCAATTCTCCAGACTTTGCAACTAGTGCTACATATTCACTAGGACCATTAGGGCCCCACCATCCATACACGAGAGGAGGTCCTCATGGCAAAACATTAGAAACGAACACATGGCCCACTAAGACAAGTGACACATGTCACATTCTAAATGACATTTCAATATTTACCAGGTTCGAAACCCACTAAAACATGGTGATCCAGGTGGATATCGGTGGCCACCCACCTTTTCCAACTATCTCAAAACAGTTTTCTGGCAATTTTGGTAATTTACTATTTTTAGCAGTTTTTAACTTCTTGGGCCATTTTGAGGGCCTAAATGAAGGTTTTTTGGGATCCATATTCTCAATGATATCCAAAGGCTCTTATTGATCCATCTATATGAATCTCCTTGACGATACCTTTCCAATGAGCTATCGTACGCCTCAAACGAAGATTGTATGCCAAAGTTACACCCCTGGGAAGTTGAGTTTTCATCTTCCGAGGTTAGGGTTTGGGATTTTATTTATGATAAAAAGGCCTTTCGAGACTCATTTTAAAATCATCATCTTGTGAATGTGAGTAGAGGACACATCTCTTCTCAGAGATAAGATGCCACCATTCTGGCGAGTCTTTCACTCTGCATTTTTACAGTCTTTATACATTTTCGCTCATTAATAGAAAATTGTGTATTACTATATCTCTGTGTTTATGGTTGCATCTATGATACATTTCTGTTATATTATTAGATATCCGATATTTCTCTTTACATTGCTTTATTATATCTCCACTCTCATTTTGTGTCGAAAATAATATGGATTAGTGGTATCAGAGAAGGCTGCTCTTGATCGATTTTTTACATGTCCCCAATGAGGTTCGAATATAACAAGTTGGGTCTCGAGCTTGTCTCTCTTGAAGAAAATATCTCTTGCATTCCTAATAAATCCTCCATGTTGGAAGAAAATAAAAATGAAGGAGCAGACAATTATATCAATTTTTGCTTGAGCAAGCTCTCACGCGATAGAGAGATGAAATGATGGAGAATTTTGCCCACATACTTCAAGACCTCCCGATAGAAATAGACACATATTCATCAACCAACGACTTTGGAAGAATCTCTCCTTTCGAGGTACAGTTTAATTTTGATATTCATGTATTTGAAGGTCAGATACATGCGGATGCCCTAGACAAATGGTTAAATCTGTTAGACAGTTATTTCTCTGTTCATATTTTTTTCGACAGGGAAAAGATCACCTTCGCACTCCTTAAATCTCTCCCCCATGTCAAACATTGGTGGGAAAATTACTGGGAGAAAGTTCCACAGAGGAGTCTGGAATATATGGGGCCAAGCCCACTTGGGATTTTTTTTGGATGCGGTAAAGGAACAGTATTACCCAGTTGGAAACTATGAGGACTAGTACATGAGATGGACAAAACTGAAGAAAGAGAGGGGGCAAGTAGATTCAGATTTCACCAATAGCTTCCATACCTTGTGCACTAAGCTGGGTATCAAAGACTCTGAATGAAATTTGGTTCGGAAATACCATGGGGCTCTACACAGATACATCCAAATTGGAATGGATTTTCTAGACATCTCATCACTCGGTGTTACTTATCGATATGTTGTTAAAATCGAGAAGAAATTTAAGCACCAAAACAAACAGGAGTTTGGGTCTGCAAAATCTACAACAACCAAAGTATGATAAAGATGACCCTAGTAAACAGTCTCCAGAAAACCAGTCCAAGCCACAGGAAAATAAGGGTCATGGGAAGACAAAAAAAGACACCAGAAAATGGTGTGATTTCCACAAAATCCCATAGCAAAACACTGAGGAATGTCACTCAAAACAGTCATTGGTGGTCGATATCAAAGACAAGGATTCGAACCCTAATTCAGAATATGATTATGAAAATACTGGTAAAAGACAGATCATCGACGTAGACCCCACTGCTATTGTCACGACCACAAAAATTCAACCAAAAGTACCAACAGATCCTGAAGAGGGGGAACACCTTTTTCATTCACAGATGTGGGTGAAGGGGACCCCGCTACATTTTATTGTTGATAGAGAAATCCATAAGAACCTCATCTTAGCAAAGGTTGTCAAACAGTTGGGATTGTCGACAACAACACACCTGCAACCATACAACATCGAGTGGCTTTGCTAGGTACAAGATCTTTGTGTCAGCCAACAATGTCTAATATCATATGGCATCCATCCCTTCAAGGATGAGGTATTATGTGATGTTTCCCCACTGGATGTCTTTGATGTTCTCTTGGGCCAACCATATATGTGGAAGCACCATGATGTTTATGAGTCTCGACCTCATAGTGTCATTATTTCTCTAGGGGGTCATATCTACAGAATACCAGAGGTAGTTCCAACTACTGTTCCACCTAAACAGTGTCGCAAGGTAGTATCTCATACTACAAAATTCACCTTCTTCACAATATGTTCAAAAGGTGAACAAAAGGATACTGCAACCACTATAGCCTCAACCCAAGCACCTTCTATCCAACAAAAGCAGGTCGACAAGATTGCAGCAAAGTGTA
Source organism: Picea mariana (assembly GCA_032191745.1). Lineage (NCBI taxonomy): Eukaryota > Viridiplantae > Streptophyta > Pinopsida > Pinales > Pinaceae > Picea > Picea mariana. The sequence goes on from JASDQU010210297.1 coordinate 20,755, forward strand.
AATATTCCTTCTTCACACAGGAATATCATGTATACAAACTGTTTAAAAAGGTCCAACCCATCCAACCACATGTTTGTGAGAACCTTCAACAAGCTAAGCAATGCCACTTCTCCAACAAGGCAAGCAACTCATCAAGATGCAGATTCAACAAACGCTTTTCCCTCTCCCCCGGGCACTCAAATCAATGGAGACCATTGATTCCTAAAGAGGGAGGATTGATCCAGGTGGATATCGATGGCCACCCACCTTTTCCAAATGGCTCAAAACAGTTTTCTGACAATTTTAGTAATTTACTATTTTTAGCAGTTTTTAACTTCTGGGGCCATTTTGAGGGCCTAAATGAAGGTTTTTTAGGATTTAGCTTCTCAATGATAGAAAAAGTCTCTAATTGATCCCTCTAAATGAATCTCCTTGATGATACCTTTCCAACAAGCTATCGTGCACCCAAAACAGAGATCGTATGCCAAAGTTACGCCCCCGAGAAGTTGATACACCAAACTACCCAAAACGGGGTCCAAAAAATTGTTGGATTTTCATCTTCCCAGGTTAGGGTTTGGTATTTTCTTTATGATATAAAGTCCTTTGGAGCCTCATTATAAAATCATCATCTTATGAATGTGATTAGTGGATACATCTCTTCTCAGAGATAAGCTACCACCATTCTAGCAAGTCTTTCACTTTGTATTTTTACAGTCTTTGTAAATTTTCGCTCATTAATAGAAAATTGTGTATTACTGTATCTTTGTATTTATGGTTGCATCTCTGATACATTTCTGTTATATTATTGGATATCCCATATTTCTCTGTATATTGATTTAATATATCTCTGTTCTCATTTCATGTCGAAAATAATCTGGATCACGTGGTGCACATGCCATGTGTCCACGTCATTCCCAATGACACCATCATGCCACGTTACTCCGAAATTTAAGTCTTCGGAAGTTTTTACGCTTTCTTCCTTCCAGTCTCCTGAATTATGAATTTATGGACTTCTTTACCCTCTGGGTCCACATAGTACAGTTGTCACGAACTCAGAAGGTGGCATGTGGCATGTCTAGGAAAGTCCACGTCACCACTGCTGATGTCATCCTTCCCTGCTACGTCTGCTATTTTTCTTGATCTAACGGTAAGGCTTCTCCCCATATCTACAATGTAGATCTCCTTCTGGACTTCGGATCTTTGGGCTTTGTCCTTCCTCTTATTTTTTCACCTTACTTCACCAAAGTTGTGAAGTCCGAAGGGCTTCCAGGTTAACCCTCATGCACTTTCTCCAGATCTGACGGTCGTGAAGGATTCCCTTTTTCTCGAATAGATCCCATGTCCAACATTACTCTATGGCCCGATACCATGTCTGTCATGGTTTTATAATACTGTTACAACTCCTGAGCTTCATAACATGGCCAAGGTAACCTCTTGGCACTCATGAATATTCCGAGGTTCGAAATTGGTTCCTCTTAACACAATTTCCACCTGAAACCTTGGTTCTGAACTTGAATTTTGTCCATTTTGACAACAATTATTTTCCAAAACATTTTATTCAACTTCCACTAACATGGCCCATCCATGCTCAGTGTTGAAACCTTGGCTCTAATACCAATTTTTAATGTCCTCGACCATCAACACCCCTACTGGGAAACATTGCCCAAATACCTTGTCTTCTACAAACTAGATCTGATACTAATTAGTAACATCCCTGGCCACCAATAGGCCAGGCAATGCCACTAAAACACACACACACACACACACACACACACACACACACATATATATAACATGCATTTCTAATGAATTTTAAAACAAATAACACAGATTTACTGCTACCATACAGACTCAAATGGAATTGACAATAATTCCTACATGCAATGGAACACATGATAACATTTCAAGAATCACAGACATGCATAACATACATAATTAAGCACGGAAATGATACTTATATTTTAACTGGAGTATAACCACCAACTTATTGTAGACCTTCCATGAACCTCCCAGCCTTATACCACACTTCTCATCATTTTCAGCAGTGGGTCACCCCTAAGCTAGGACTAAAATCCACCGGGCATGGGATTCCTAGGCTAGGCAAGGTCAATAGGAAATTCACATTGTTTAATAGGAAGGATTCTCCCCCAGGAGCCAATTACACCCACTTCTCACAGACTCTCATTCCCCACATGCCTGTCCCACCCCAGGAGTATACACCTTCACTGTCACACAGTCCATCGGCTGCTCCACCTCCATTACCTTTGGCTTCAGCAACATGACTGACCGGAATTATCAGAGATCTGTAGCATCTACGGGAATCCCTCCAGGAGAACTCACTTCCACAACACACTCTCTCACCTGGAGAGAGTTTCTCACAGGACTGACAACCTACTTATTCAATCCATAACAACCTCTCTCACCTGGAGAGAGAGTTGCTCACAGGCCTGACAACTTGCCTCTTCAACCATGGGCTTGACAACCGGCTTCTTCAAACCACAATAGCTAATTCGGGTAAGGCAAGGGACGACTCAGTAAGTTACAAAAGTGAAAAATGGTCACAAGTTCAACAATGGCGGAAATTTTTGGCTGCATGCTTTCTCAGTGCGTGAGTGAACTTCGTGAGGAGAGACTTGGCAGACTGGTCTAGCATAGTGAATATGGTGAGGGTGTGAGAGGAAAAACTCTATGCGTGAACCTCCCTGCATGAGTGAGTTCCTCTTTGTTCGTGAGCGAGTCAGTGAGTACCTACGTGTGTCCCAACAACAAGAATTCCCCCCCTAAGTCTACATGTGCCTGAGCCGACACCTATCACTCATGAAGAACGTTCCTTTCCCTTTGGAAGTCACCTTTCCTCCCCAAGGAACTTAGGATAAAAACATATCCTTTTAAACAACTTTTGGAATAATAATAAATTAGTATTCCCCTAGAATTAATCCCTTAGGATTAACCTCTCTTTCCAACCTCTCAGCCCCCTCTCCCTTACCCATCCTAGTGGAGCTTTGTCCCCCATTCTCTTTTATCGTGGTCGGTCTACATGTAGTGATGTTTTTGTATTAATGCTATGAATATATACATGTACAAAACAGGCTCCTGGCCTTTAACACCTAGGCTCTCCTGCCTACTAACACATAAGCCTACCGGCTTATAATTGCTCGGCTCACCAGCATACATTTTTTTTTTACAATTCATAATACAACTAGGGCTCGTCCTTGGGGTATTACAGTATCAGAGTGGGTTCAACCCCGCGACTTGGGATCACTGTGCCTTCCACTGTATTAGACACTTATTTAATAACTTATCGCTAACTAAAATTGAAATTTTTCCATGTAGGTAATCGTGGTTAGAGGAAGTTGTCGAGGCAGATAATGTGGTGATAGAGGAGGAGGTGTGACACCTCCAGTGGCATCCACGCCTTAGGGTTCAAACCCCCAAAGAGAAGAAAAACTCATTAGACATGAGAAAATTTTTGTGGGGGATGTGTTTGGTTTGATGATGTCCTTTCAGAGGATGTCGGAGGCCTTGATTAACCGACTAGATAGAAATGAGGCCAGGGCACCTGTACCCA
>JASDQU010210297.1:34134-48364 GCA_032191745.1 Picea mariana
ACAAGATGGACATGAAGTCTCATAGCACCATGGCTCTAGGAGTTCCAACTGCCCTAAGAGGTCTCCAAGTACCCTTCAGGCCTCATACCGAGGAACCTATCCCCACACTTCTCCCTTCAGGGCTCCAGCCTTCTCCAAGGAAACCCAAGGAGAGGTGCACACACACCCAGATCCACCAGGGATCCACAGGGTAAGATCTATTGTCTCCAATCAACATCTTCCCCAGAGATACTCTTTGTAATCAACATTCAAAATTTAATCCATATCATCTCATCTACATCACACATATGCGGTTATCATGAGAGAACATAAAAGAGTCCATTTAGGAACTCAAACTTAGTTCAAAGGAAATTCAAATTTTCCACAAAACATGAAATTCTATTTCATAATTCTTCTTGGATATTGCCATATTAGGAATGCATCCTTCCTTATGGTTTTCCACAAGCATCAAACTACATACTATTTTTCCTATAAAGCTTCATCTTGCATACAACCAACAAATTGTCAGTATTTCATGTACATCATAATTCAATTGAAATATGTACAAAACCTTATGCAATGATATTAGAATTGTTTGCACCTAGCAATTCAATCACAACTACCAAACAATTTTATTAAATATAGAATGAATTATCATTCTATGCATAAGCCTGTTCACAGTAATATCAGTAAGTTCATTACTTCTTTTTCTGAACAATAAATTTTTCTTTTGTAAATGCTTACGTGACTACTTGACTTAAAAGTTTCCTGTTGCAATGTCTAACAACTCTTGAAATCTCCTCAACTTCATAAGTTAACAACATTTCAGTTGTTAGTAACAATTATTTCCATGCAATAATATATATGCATGTACTTACAAAACACATTCAACAATTTTATTTAAGAATACAATTCTATCACTTACTATGCATGAGTGCAATTCAAATGCATATTTATTTAATGCATCTTGCATTGAATTACATAATGCTCTTTATCTCAGTCATATATCTCCCCATCCATAAGTTGGAATTTTGGCCAATGTCTTGAAACATTCTCCACATACTTCCTATTGTCTTCCCAATTAATTGGATGCCTTCCTTTTCGACCCGAACACTACACCAAGAATATAATTATGTGGTGTTCTTTAGTGTTAGAAAAAATGTTGCAGTCCAAGTTTTATTTAAAGGTAGGAATATTTTGGTACCTGTGTGGTTCATAACCTTTCCATATACATACTTTTCCATATCCAACCATGTCTTGGTCTCATACGTGACCAGCTTTTACGGCATCCAATCTTATCACACGTTCTTATCTTCTAATTCCTTGGTTATTACCTCACAACCAAATTATCATGACATGCCATTATGTAAGTGTGTGCATTCAAAAATCTAAGAATCTTTGAATTAATACATGCCTCCATCCTTTACCACATCTAGTGGTATGCATTCAAATAATATAATCATGTGATTTTATAAAATAACTATGGCTGCGGAAATTCTTACCTAAATTCCCTTCAACAATTATGCAATAAGAGTAATAAAAACTCATACTTGCATGAATGCCATTAATAAATTTGATTCTACCTGAATAGTTGATGGAAGTAGAATCTTTTCATGCCTCTCTTTATTAGTCTTATGACCAACCCTTTATCTTTATGTTGTTTCCTTTCCTATGCAACAACACCATTAGCAACCCTTGCAAACATGGAAGAAATATATTTTTGCATATGGTTGTTCAACCAACCCTAATTCAATTGTTGCTACTGCAATTTCAATAACTTCTTTCTCCCTGTATTATATTTCTTATTGTTCTCATAGTTTTCACTTCATCCTAGATTCTGAAATCTTCTTGTGCTCTCACTGTAATCATTGTACATGATAAGTTTTGACCTGATCACTTTCTAGTCAAATCACTCTTGGCTTCTTTTTAATTTACAACCAAATACTAAGATGATGTTAACCTTCAACATTCATTTATTTTCTGGATCCAACTAATCCAACTCATACTTAGATGAATTATAGTTCCAATCAAGATATTTTATAGAGTCTGGATTATTCAACATCCATTTACTTTTTTGAACTAAACTACTTCATCCTTTTTCTGACTGACTACCTTAGTACTTGAGTTTTCTTGTACCTTTTTATTACAAGGAAAATATCTCTATGGCTAGGGTGAACCACAATAGACAGAAATGACTACAGAAATCAACTCTATCCCAACAACATGCTATATAAACCAATGTGCAAGCAATATAAGAAAGAGGCCTACCTTGTCCAGATGTTCAATGATTTCCACCATTGAGCACTTTGACCCAAAGCAATATACCTGCAACAAGTTCTCAACAAACAAGAGAAAGAAAGCATATGGTGGAAATGTAAAAGGTTATCACATTAGATAGAATAATCCATCAATATATATAACAAATACCCATGGATAATAATTCATATATTTGCAAGATATCAATTGGATGGGAAATGAGTATTTCTTCTAATAAATGATCAGTAGAAGTGAAACTATTACAGACTTCTGTGTCGGCACATTTAGGAACTGAGAAACTGAGTTCCTTCCAACTAGGCCTCCACCACTTCAATCCTCCACCAAAGGCAAGCTCATTAAAGGGAGACAAAGGGTTTGTCCATCAATAAGGGAAGAGCTTAGGGGATAAACATTGAGTTCAGACTTAAAGGACAAAGGGATGCAGACTCAATATGAAGTAAATAATTTCTCCAGAGTAATTTTTCTCTCAAAGTTGAATTCTCTCCTCTTTTCCATAGCTCGGAATTGACTTCTTTATAGCCTTCAAAATGCAACTGAAGGGCCAAGTCGAAACATTTCCAGTATATGGAAGGACAAGGATCAGAGATCTCTTGTCATGACATGGAAACCTGATATTTAATTTTGATTTTTTGGCACAAATAACAATGTACACAGGTTGCAGTGGAGCATCCTGTGTATACGCTTGTTGTATAGGGTGAAAGATGCATACAAGTAGAAAAAATTTATATTTTTGTCTCCGGACTTTAGCAACAGGGAAGATAAGTCTGCATAAGGAAATGGAATAAGGCCCTCTCTACAAGATTGCATAGGGTGAGGCAAATCTTTCTCTAACAGATGCTCCCTAATGTGTGAGGTCAGAGGAGAATCTACGATTACCAAAATACATTATAAACAACCTAGAAGTGGAGTGGTAGAGAACCAACTGGACGAACTCAATTGCTCATTAAATTTTGCACTTACTTTGCATACATGGCTTCCAAAAATACACTATAGATCCATGTGAAAATATACCAAATAAGTGTCAATGGTCATGAATAGGAAAATACAAATGTGGTTACATGCCAATAGCTGTCATAGTCAAGAACAAGGCCCAGTAGTAACAATCTCAAAAAACCAATCTGAAGATATCTGTATACCATGAAATACAATCTGATCTCCCATGATTACTAAAGTCATATAGGTACTAGTCCAAAGAAATGGAAGCAACAACTCAGGAAATCTGTGGCCACATAGTGATGTCTTCAAGTCTTCTACATAATCTGCCAAAGGTGCAAGTATACATCATGTGAATAAAGGAGTTGAGGTCGAACATAATGAGACATCGTTTGATTACTGGTCATTGATGTATACGATTAAAAAATATGAAACAACCTACCGATAATGAAAGTGGGTATCAAGGCACCAAGTACACTCTTACAAGTGTGAATAGAGGAGTCGTTGTCGAACACCTGAAGAATCCATCGATCAGGAGACATTGATGTATTCCCAACTATCGATGGCGAGAGGGTCTGCAACTAATAACTATAAGCCTCAAGGTACTCATAAGATTCTAGGTCCCATTTCCAGAAAATGGGTTGATGTCAATGGAAAGAGACCCACTGAAAGGAGAGCATCAAGGCATCTCTCACCAGTCATCACGTGGTACAAAGCAGGAGCTTCATGATTTTATGGGAATTGGACGACGAACATGTTCACGAACCAATGACCCTGTGCATCTTTCGCGTGTTCCAAGTGAAAGCGGTACACGAAAAAGACCCTCTAAATAGCAGCCAATGATGAAAACTGCTAACAAAGGTGAGGAAACCACCAATAAGGATAATGACATCCAAGATACTGCACGAATCCTAATTTGTGAATATAAGTCTTGCCATTGAACACAAGGGAAATGACCCAGTCAATGACCAATGATGAAATGTCGACTGTTGGGTTCAAGGTTACCTACCAATGATGAAAGTAGGGCTAGGGTGCATGATAGGACTACAGTATCATGTGATTCCAAGACAAACAGAGGGTATGTCTGACATGCAAAGTCAAGAGTTATGAGGAGCGACTGACACAGGTTGATAAAATTCCTTTGAACAAGAGAATGAGACATATAGAAGACTCCAGAAATTTAGATCCAATGATGAAAATATGAGATGCAGGAGGCATCGATGAAATTCTTTGTAGGGACTAGAAGAGTAACTAGTCAGTAGAGAAGACTTTGTGACGAGCTCAGCTTCCTAAGGTCATGCTAATCCCAAAATTATGATGATGAATGGACTCAAATAATTTTTTTCTCTATTCAAAGGTGACATGACTACTACCGATACAAGATAATACTCCCTTCCCGCCCATCTTTTTTGTTTTTTCATAACAAACGAATGCTATGATACAAAGAAGGAAACGAGTGTTGCAAGTAAGCAAAACTAGTTCCAGCAGTGGAACATACCTATGCTCAATGCAGGGAAGTGCATGTGGGAGATGGACACTTGGGGGAATGTTCCCTCCTAGGTATAGGGTGTCAAATCGCGAAGGATGTAAACAAGGCTCTGCTTGGTTGAGGATGCAAAACTGATGAGGAAAATGGTTTATAATGCAAAGAGAGAACCACTATAGACTCAATACTACAAGAAAGGGCATGAGATGCAATCACAACTTAACGCCAAAAAATGTCATTTTTTATATCTTTTAGTCTACTTGGTCTGAAAAAGGGGTAAGCTTGTGACAAATAGACGTCTATTCAAAACCAACTTATGAGTGTAAAGAAGGCAAGTTGACTCGACGATCTTTTCACTTTTTGGTAATGAGTCAGAAAAGAGCTTAATTAAGACTCATTTGGGAGTCCACATGGTATAAGTTTGCATTTTTATGAATGATAAATGAGGCTCAACATAAAGTCAAGTACGAGTTGTGAGGGACTCCTGGTCCTATGAAACAAATCTTTGCATGGGCACCAAATGTAGTAGGGGATCTAACTAGGGAACCCATGTTTGGTAAGTCTCTACCACTTGATAATGACATGACTTTAAGGCAGATGGAAGGTTCTGTGTCGCAACAAATGGGTTTGTACCTTAGGGCATAAAGAGAGGTAGTTATAGGATAATGTGAAAATTCATAACGAAATGAATACCTATCATATATGTTGGGTAATAAATATGCCTACCCGAGGTGACAACGGTCTACATAACACTGAAATGTGCAAGAATCCCAGGTTAAAACTGCAAAAACCAACTCGATCCCCTTTTGTATTAGTCCATTAGGTGAAAAATGGCTTAAAACTATAGAAAGTGGGTAAAAATAATTTATAAATAGTAACAAAATAAAAAATTACTATACCATTTTGATTTTTTACCCAACTAGTGCAAATTGGACCAAAATTCAAACGACGATTTCTGGAGCATCAGGCAACGAAATCATGAGCCTTCTGAATGAGGTAATTCTTGTTCTCTTCCTCTTCAAATTTAGTGGTTTAAAATTTTGAATTATGTCTTAAATTTTTATTTTTTGAATGCACAAAGTATATATATCGGTGTACGCGGGATGGCCTTGATTAGGTCACGTATACGAAGAGGTATACGCACCTATGTGAACCAAAGGGTGCATATATTGAGCCCTACATGTGACTGTGTGCAAAGGAAGCCATGTACAGACACACAAATGATCAATTCTAAGGGTTCTAACTCAAAATTCTATTTTTTTTTGACAGGATGGTGCTGGAATGACAAGAGAGAGAACATGAGGAGACCGATGTCACTATAGACCGAGATCTGGGGGCCCAAATGGTCTTAAAGCGATGTGGATTGTATAAGTTTTGGGCACTCAAAGGAATGAGAGCCCAATTGAGGTTGTTGGAGATGTTGGTGGGTTAATGGGACCCTGATAGTGAGAGCTTCAATATCGATGGGAAACCATTAAGAATTGAAGTAGAGGACATTTATTTTTTGACCGATCTATCACATCGGGGGGAGGTTGTGAACCTCAAATCACGGGCAACAGGTAGTGGGATGAAGATAGAAGAATATATCGACGCTCACTATGTAGCAGGGACTCCTAAGGTAGGGAGTCAAGTCCCTATTCGGGCAATAAACAACCTCAGTCTGAAGATCATTGTCCTAGTATTGACCAAGATCATAGGTTCTCCCTCATTGCACTAGACATCGAGGCCACTCATGTTCTATGCAGTGCAGTGTGCGAGACCCACAATGTATGACTGGTGTTACTCACTACTGGAAAATATGAAGAGCTAGTTGATGGAGTGAAAATAGGGGGATAAAAGAAATTTTAGGTTTGCCTCCATCCTATGTAGTTTCTTTTTCGAGCAGGTTCTAGGTTTGGGACCTAGAGTTGATATTCTCCCGAGAGGACCTTGTGATCCAGCCATGGCATGGTGGAACAAGGTGATGAGGTGGCAGGGGGAGGTATGGTTCCAACACCCTACAACGAGAACTTCTTCTACTGGTGGTGGCGACAGGTCATTGCTCTAGATGACTATTCCTATGAGGGGATCGACTTCATAGGAGATCCAAACATGCCACTCCCACCAAGGACCACCTACGGTGATATAGGTACATTAAAATATTTTTACATATTTCAATTTTTTTTATATTTTTTTAAAATTATGACAAAAGTATTTTTGGATGGTGCTTAAGTATTGACTATACATTTTATGTACTGCAAACGTGGGTATGTGATGACTAGAGGGTTTCCCTTGACATCAACGGAGGAATCGGGGAGACGAGGCTGCGAGAAGAGAGGTCGAGAGGGTCCTACAAAACATGCAGGGTAGCCTATCATGTTTGGCTCACAGGATACCCATGGTTCAGGTAGAGGATCTACCTAAAGCCATGCAACGACATGTGGTTGGTGTACCTAGAGCATAGATACGACTCTTTTGGTGACTCGCAAACACCATAGTTTTCTACCATGACACACATTCAGTGCCACGAGTGTAGATGTCGTGAGATATTGTAATACCTTCTGTATATGTGTATTGAGGGTGTTAGCCCCATTTTGTACTATAAACACCATATTTTTTGAAATATATCAAAAGGATCTTCAGATTTACTTATATTTTACAATGTGTGCATTGATTATATGGTTTTCATTTCTTTTATTATGTGATAAATGCCAATCTAAAACAAATTAACATAAGCATCAGATACATGATTAGAATTCCTAGGAATATGATAATATGTAATAAAATCAAATTGTCATTCTAAAAGATGTACCCATAGGAATCGTCGGAGTAACGTAGGATCACGCACATGGTAATGACCATTCAACTGACGTACTACTAACTGGGAATCTAGGCGAAATTCTAATGAATGAGTGCCATGTGAGATAGCATCGTGCAAAAGTTATATAACAACACTATATTTGGCCACATTGTTCGTGGATGGCCCTAGGCATGCGCCACATTAAGACACCAATAGAACCTCAGGCGAGTAACCACCCAAGCGGCGGAAGCCAAGTTTTGTGTATGACGAATGGACCTATATACGAATCCTAAGTAGACTGACGACTTCGTTGACATCTGTGAACCAAGTGAAAACTCGATAAGCAACCAGAAGATGAAAAAGGAAAGAGATATATACACTAAATTATATTAGTATAAAGAGAGTTCCGTCTAAGCCTTGGCTCAAGTGTAATATATTTTTAAGTAGAGCCCATTTCTCAGCTCGAAAAACTTATTCCCTTCATAGTCTTCTAACTTATAGGCTCCTTTTTATAGAACACGTCGCACGATGTAAGGACCATGCCACATGGGTTTAAACTTGCCTTCCCCCAATGATTCTTTGGCTTGATCATACAAGAGGACCAAGTCACCCTTGGCGTAAAACTGAGGATAGACAAACTTATCATATTGGACCTTGACACATCATTTGTTCACCTCAATAGATGTATAGGTGTCTCGACGCTGATCATCAAGACTTTCTAAGTGTACAAGGCGTTTCTCGAGATCGAAAGTGTCAGGTAGGAGTGTGACTTCCAACTTAAGAGAAGGGATTTCACATTCAATAGGTAAAATCTACTCCACACCGTGTACTAAATGGAAAGGGGAAAATATGGTGGCATTCTTGACCAAGGTTCGTTATGCCCAGAGTGGAGGATATAGCATGATGTGCCAGTCGGATTTACTCTTACTGATGGTTTTTTGCAAAATGGTCTTGAGAGACTTGTTGACGGCCTCTACTTGTCCATTTTCTTAGGGATAATAAGGATAAGAATGACCATGTCTAAACCCCAGCTTAGCTTCTAGTTCTTCCATCATTTCATTCTGAAAGTGATTTCCATGGTCAGTGACAATCTCACTCGGGATACCAAACCGGGTGATAATTTGATTGAATACGAAGAAGGATCCAGTCTTCCCATGAGACTTAGCTATAGACATGGCCTTGGCCCACTTATTAAAGTAGTCGATGACCACGATAATGTGTCGATTCCCCCCATCCAAAGTTGGGTTGCAATTGACGAAGTCCACCCCCCACTTGGTGAAGGGACCGACGGTAATGAATGGATGAATAGGGGTTGGATGCGAGTGCATTTTCCGAGTGAACACTTGGAAGGGGTGACACTTCTTAACCACTTCAATACAATATTTAAAGATAATAGGCCAGAAATAACCAGCTCACAAATTTTTTTGGGTTGTCGCAAGCCTGGATAAATGACCACCACAAGCCCCACTTTGGAAATCATTCAAAATAGACTTGGCTTCTACATGAGTTAAACAATGACGTAAGATATTTTCTATTCCTTGACGATACAAAGTGTCATCAATGATAGTATATTTCTTAGCTTGGTATCTTATACGTCGTCGGTCATCTCATGAGAGATAATGAGGGAAATTCAAGCTTTGAATATAGAGAGCTATGTCTCCATACCAGGGGTTAGACGACGAGACAAGAAAAATGTGTTCATTCACAAATGAATCAACCTCGATAATGTCCTCGTCTAATCGTGGAAAATCATATATCAACTCTGCAAATACTAGGGATTTCTTGGATTTTGCAGAAGTGAAATCGAGGTCAAAATCTTGTAAAATGACAATTCATTTATTATATTTCCCCCCTATGATACGTCAGGTAAGGACATATTGAAATGGATTGACATTAACAACCACCGTAGTTTTACAAAGTAATATGTAATGACGTAAATGCTGGACTGCAAGAATGAAAACCAAAGCTAGCTTCTCAACGTGAGTGTAATTGAGTTTAGGATTGAGTAAAGTTCGACTAAGATAGTAGACGACGTGCTGATGGAGCTCATCATCTTCCTGAACCAAAACCATGCAAATCGTATCCTTAGACACGATGATATAAATAAAGTAATCTCTATTGTAGTCAGGCGGATTCAACAGAGGGGCCAACACTGAAGCTTTCTTCAAAGCATCGAAGGAATCATGGGCTTGCTCATCCCAGATAAAAGGGGTGTCCTTCTTCAAAAGACGTATGAAACCTTTAGTGATAGTGTCATAGTTCACTATAAACCTACAGAGAAAGTTATATTTTCCCTATAAACCCTGAAGTTGTCTAATCGTGCATAGGGGAGGAAATCGAAGTATTTCCTCAACCTTAAGTGGATCTACCATGATCCTAGTCTCAGAAACTAGAAAACCTAAAAGATGACCAGAATTAACGCAAAAGATGCACTTGTGAGGGTTCGACTAGATTCTATAGTAACAACATATTTCAAAAACAAGCCGAAGGTGAGTAACGTAATTCTCTCTCTTACGAGAGTGAGCAACAAAATCATCAAGGTAAGCTTCGACTATGTGCTTAAGATCATGAAAATCGAAAGTCATGGCACACTGAAAGGTTGCTCCAACGTTTTTAAGGATGAAAGGCATTTTCCAGTATGCAAAAGTAACCCAAGGACAAATAAATGTCATCTTGTGTTGATCCTCGGGTTTGATTTGAATTTGATTATATCCTGAACATCCATCCATAAAATAAAATACTTTTCTTCCCGCACACTCATCGAGAATCTGATCGATGAAAGGTGTGGGAAAGTTATCTTTAGGACATGCCTTTTTTAGGTCATGGAAATCCATACATACATGGATGGTTCCTTTCTTCTTATCTACGGGAATGTGGTTGGATACTCATTCGGTCAAGGGAATCGGGTAGATGAAGCCAACATTAAGCAGCTTCTCCACCTCTGCCTTAATAGGAGGATCCTTTTGAGGGTTGACATCTCTAAGACGTTGTCGAACATGTTTAGCATCTGGATAAGTTCTAATCTCATGTTTAAAAATATGAGGGTCGATCCCTGGCATCTCTTCATAGGAACAAGAAAATACGTCTCGAAATTCCTTGAAGAGTTTGGTGTAGATTAGGATTTCCTCTAGTGAACAATCCACACCGATATTTACATTTTCAACCATATCAGCGGTACGAGAGATGTTGATATGGATGGTAGGAGATATGCTCTCCATATTTCCTTCAGCATAAATTTCATGCATATCAAGCAGAACTAAATCTTGACCGACTCTCTCACTCAAAGTAGTTCAAAAATCGTCTCATTTGATTCTTTCAATATCTGGGAGAAAATAAGACCGGTGATGCATATCCTCCCAGGGTTTGTCGGAACCATTCATGGCTTCGATAATGTATTCGTTAGAAGTAAAATTACCATCGAGGAAATCATGTGAACATGACAATGAAGTGGCCCACACGGGCCTCGACACAAGTGTCAGGCTGCTATATTAAAGATTTTTAATTACCTGAAAACACTGAATTGTCAAACCAGGGTAAGTGAACTTAGAGATGCTACACTATATGTGCTGGTAAGATTCTAATTCCTATCTAAAGTTTATTCTGAGAAGAAAACACAAACTTACTCTTAAAATCTGAACCCTAATGATTATCTTGAAGCTAATCGTCTCTTGTTTAATTCATCAAAGGAAAACAGTTCTAAGTTTAAGTACAGGTACTTCTATTTCTGATCCAATTTAATCTCCCAAGACTATCTACCATTAGTTTAAACATCTAATCATTATCATATCTATCTAAGACATAAAAGAAAGATCATTTTTGAAAACCTTTTAATCTAGACATAAAAAATAGTTCTGAATCTAACCACAGGTAAAACAAATAAATGTCCTATTTACCCTACTAGTACTAGAAGCTTCCTTTAATCTGACTGTAAACTAACTATCCTAATAGAAAAAAGTAAATCTAAACTCGCATTCCTTTTGAATCATGATCAAATTGAAAAATAGAAACAGAGCAAATCTAGTTCATTCTTCAAGTTCTACAAGGATAAATAACGTATTCAACATTCATCAATCTATGAGATGATATCACACTGGAAATGATCCAATCTGAAGAATGGTTAAGCAAGAATCTCACAAAGCAATTCTCAAACTCAAATAAACTAACTTACATGCAGATTCTAAAATACTAAAATAAACCAACTCTACTGTGGAAAAGAGACAGTGACTTGAACCTGTTGGCGGGCCCAACCAAGAGGTGCATTCTCCTAAAATGAAACCAGAGCTACTCAGATCATTCCATGCAAAAATTGTTCATACTTCATGCTCCATAATTCATAAAATGACTCAAATCATTTAACAACGAATAACATAACGCATAACAAATTTGTATTATCAGAAATTGTATCACATAGAATATTGCAACCAACGTTTCTTGAGAGCGATCCTAGTTTTTATAGATCCTCTCCAAAATTGTTTTAAACATAGGTGCATTAATCTAACGGATCTCAGATCCGAAAATGACTCATAGTCAGTTAAAATGAACTTCACAGCTTCATGACACGTAGTGTCAAGAAGCGTGGATCATAAATCATTCTAATAAAACGGTTCTACAATCTTGCCCTAAGTCAGCATATTGAGTTATGACTCAATCAATCATATAAATCAGACTGTCAATCCACTCTGGCCATGTCGTGCAAGTCTTCGACAGCTTCTTTGGTATATCCACTAAGTGCGAGCTGGTACCTGGTACTGATAAGTTCTGTTTCAAAGGAACAATACCTAACTCATGTCAAATTAGTATCAACATTAGTTTAAAATATCAAAATACATTAAAAATAACTTGAATCATAAGAATACCTTGAATAGCCCCATTTAGTTGTAGAAGGATGTCAAATGTGTCATGGTAAGGCCAGAAGGAAATGATACTAGATATGAGAATGGAGATATATTTGACATGATATAGGCAAAAATATAGTCAAAACTGGAGACTAACATTCCCCAAAACTGAATTCTTTGCCTGTCCTCAGACAACAAAAAGTCGAAAACTGAGATTCATAAGAGTGTTGCAACAACTGCAACCAACATTTGCAATTTCTCATGTTTCTTCATGCTTCTGATTTCCTTCTTAAGAACTCTATTAATGATGATGTGATTCCTGGAAATCTTCTACAGTCTCATGTTCCTCTATAAAAGACCTTTATTCTTTCGTTTTATTCGTTCAATCTTGGACGAGAAATGAGTTTGCCTGAGTTTCATAAGTTCATTTTCTATTTTGATGTGCCGATCCAATATGGTGTATTCATGTAACTTCTCTTTCAACCTATGATTCCTTCTTTCTAATCTGGCTACCATTGGTCTCAAGGATTTATTAGAGGAAATTTCACAATAGGATTCAAATGTTTTACCATGTCGTTGTTGTGTTTGAGGACTAGACGCGTGAGTGAACTCATCTGGTCTTTGATCATGGGTGTCGACTGGACTAGGTTCAGGAGTAACTTTGTCATACACTTGATCAGGGTTGTCGACTGGACTAAGTTCGGGAGTAGGCTCGTCATACACTTGATCAGGGTTGTCGACTGGGCTGAGTTCAGGAGTAAACTCGTCATACACTTGATCAGGGTTGTCGATTGGGCTAAGTTCAGGAGTAAACTCCTTATACAACTGAGCAGGGGTATCCACTGGCATTTGAATTGGCTTGTCCTGCTCAATTTATTTGGGTGCATTAACTTGCCGATTGACTTTACAGACTTTTCGAATCAATTGGGAAAGAGTCCATGTCATTTAAGAGGACTTTGGAGCCTCCTTATGATCATCCACACTTTTTAATCTTTCTTGTGGTGGATAACTGGGCACAGAGTTATCCATACCTGACAGTGTGCATGTGCATTTTCATTTGGGATTTCTCCTAGGTTTATCAGTTAACTCTTCAAGTTGTTCCACATCAATAATATTCGTAGCAGTTGGAGGAGAAATCAGAATTTCAACATTCGCCTCTATAGGAACAGTGTTTTCCACTTTGTCATGGTTAGTTTCCACACCATCGGAACCATGGACATCAAACGAATGTTCTGTACCAGGATTATCAACACTGGCTTCAATTGTGCAGTCTGGTGTATTCTTAGGGTCATCACAGATTTTGGTCAGGGTTTTAACAGCCTTTTTCTTAGAGTTCAGCTTCTTCTGTGGAGGAGCGGACTTAACATTTTTATCTCTAGATTTTTCAGAGGCTAGGGTTATTACAATGAACATTTCCCAAGTTTCTTGTTTGTGGGATAACGCAGATTTAATCAATATTTTCACAAGACCATAATGAAATAAGCTACCTCTAAAATCTTTGGCTTTGTAGACCTGTTCTGCCATTTTCTTTAAAATCTTCAACAGAAAATAGGGTATGTTCATCAAATGGTTACCTTTTAAATGTAGCAGGAGTCGGGCATGACATGGAAACATGATCGTATATCATCCTTCACAAGTGAGGTAGCGTTGGAGGATAGCTAGCAACTGAGCCCATTTTGGTTCTAACCATGACCTTGATGTACCCTCTAACCATTGTAATTTCCGGTACTGTGGTTGCAGAAGCTGTGTGCAGAGATTCTTTTCGACGGGCTGGCCCTTTGTCCATTTCTGACCAGTATTGGGTAATTGAATTGCTTCAGAGATGAATTTTCTGTGACTTCAAACTCTATCTCACCCACCTTAGCTAGTCCACCATGAAAATGCAGAGTGAACTGAAGTGTAACTGAATCATCATACCCATCGAATTTATTGAAAAACGGC
>JASDQU010210299.1:0-10403 GCA_032191745.1 Picea mariana
ACCCACTTCTAACCACTTGTCAACTTAGTAATTTCTCCATTAACTTTATTATTTAAATAATTTCTTTTGTATTCACTTTGAATTATAGTAAACACATCACTTCACTTTATTATTTACCTTCTAAAAATCTCTTAAACGACTTTGACTACTTTGACCTTTTGGGGATTCTAGATGACTCATGAGGGTTCTCCAACTTCACATGGCCATAACTCTCTAACCGTGAGGAGTTATGTGATGTTCCACATACCACTGCAAATGGCATGACATGTAATTTCCATCTAGAATATTATTTCCTTCAAATATATCAAAACTTGTACCATTATCCATCAAAGAAAATTGGGTCCATTACCCAAACCTGGGTTCTCCAACTTCTCATGGCCATAATTCTCTAACCGTGAGGAGTTATGTGATGTTCCACATACCAATGGAAATGGAATGACATGTACTATCCATATATAATAGTATTACCTTGAAATATATTAAAACTCATACCATTATACATGAAACAACCTTGGGTCCATTACCCAAACCTTTGTGTTACCGAACTTTCTCCAAGGGTTGAAATCAGTCTACAATATCACTCTCCAATAGTTGACATCAATAATAACCAACAATCCATACCAACTATCGATTAACCTAAGCCAATTGTCTGACATTAGTTTCCTAGTTTTAAGGGGAAATTGGTTATGTGTGAGAATCCACCTCACAACTGGTTTTACTATTCTGAAGAACAATATGAGAGTGTCATAGGGGGGTTTAGGATTCTTCCTCATTTTATAACAAGTGGTTTCCTAGTCTCTAGGGGATGTCAAGGTTGGTTTACATGCTTTCTAATTTTTGTCCTTAAGTGGTTATTAGATCCTAAAATTGTGGATCTTGTCTCCTTAAATTATGGAAAGAGGGAAACACTATAAATTCCTTATGTAGGCATTGAGAGTGAGTCCCCATTTAGGGCCCTTTATTCCCTTTAGGCCCCTTGGAGAGAGATATTTTCATTGTGAGGAATGTATTTCTTCTAGTGTCTAAAGAAATGTCACTTATGTGAGAGCCTTAAGTTCTTTATGCAAGATAAGGTTGCTCTGGGTTTTATCCCTGTAAGGTGAATGTACAGAATTTTGTGAGAAGGTTTCAACCTTGCAAAAGGAAGGATAATAAAGTGATTTGTATTCCAAGTGGATCCAGAGATATAGCCAGAATGATATAGTGAACCCTGTTAACACATAGGTGTCAAATTATATGTGAGTTTTGATTCCATTCTCGCTTCATCAAGTAGAGTTTTATTTACACACATGCACATAAATATGACAATTTGCTCATCTTCATATGCATTGCTTAGAATTTATTTTCTCTTGTTCGCATGCAATTAATCATCAAAAAATGGTCCTCATCGTTTAATTTTTGTAGAGAAATATCTCATAGAAATTCTCGGATCAGTCATACCTCTAATTTGGTTGTGAGCTTCTACTATTGCTCCCCATAAATCTATGAGGATTTCGATCCGATCTCCTTTCTTGTTATGAACTATCCCTTTAGTTGTTTCTTCTGTTACTCCTACCTCTATCTCTTGAGAAATAAACTTGAGATATGAATGCATTTTCCAAATAATCATCATATATGTTCATTCTATATTCATGGGTAAGAAAGGATCCAACAACTCATCTACTGATAGTTGTGTCAAGTCCTTGGGCTCTTCAATGCCTACAACCACTGCATCAAACTTCTTAGGAAATGTTATAAGAACCTCCTCTACCAATTTATGATCTAGAAGCTATTCACCATTCGTCCTTAAATGAATTACAAATTTCATGACTTGGGTCATGTACTTGTATTGCCTATGAATCGTTCATCTTTAGATTCTCAAAATTCATTTATAATGTCTGCATATTGAATGTATTTACCTAGGTAATGCCCTGATAATTGGTCTCTAATATGACCCACAATTTCTTTGAGAATATCACTATTGATAAATTGAGAAATTTGCTTTCATCCAAGACAGAGTGATTTTGCATCCTTTTTCCTTCTATCTTTTAGCTGAAACTTTCGAGTATTTGTTAAGGTTTTCTTGGATGTTTGGTCGGTTGGTTCTATATAACCATCATCTATAATATCCAAAAAATACCAAGAACATAATAATTTCCTTAATTTTATTTCCCCTAATTCATAATTCTTCCCTTTGAGAATCTAGATTTGTGGCTATGCAAGGCCACTGATTGAAGACATGTTTCTTTTTTTTAATACTTCTACACAAAATGTCAATTTTTTTGTAAATTTGACTACATAATTCTACTAAGAAACCCCCAAAACACTTCCTATTATTTATTTATGGATTCCCATAAAATAAAAATAAAAGTCTCATGGGCCTCATGAACCTCCTTTAAAATTAAAACAATGAAAAGTCTCATGAACCTCCCTTAAAATTAAAATAATGAAAAGACTCATGGAGTCCTTTAAAATTAAAATAATCAATTTTTAATTAAAATATTGAGGAGTTTTACATGCCTATTCTACATGACTTCCCTTCTATGGGATGAAACCCTAGAAGTATCATGTCTTCTTCCCCTTGACTACCTCGGTTTTCCAGCTATTGAAAAACATTTCACATAAATCCCATTAAAATATTCTTGTAGTGTGATTCAAACCTTAGATTAGTGGGTGAATGAATATGGGTGGTTTAAATACAATTGAACAGCCTCACAAAATAAGAAACCTCACATATTGAAGAGACAATAGTGTCTCTAGTGGCTCTCTAAGGAATGTCAATGTCTTTCTTGGCCCTTAAGGAATCAGGGAGGGATCTCTCAGATCTAAAACCTTTGATTCCCAATTTCTTGACATCTCTTGTCGATCTGTGGCCTCTTGCAATATAGAATATGAATAATAATATGTGGAACATAAATATTTAGCAAGAAGTAATGCAAAAAATATGAGTTGGTAAGAAAAAATTGCAAAATTTGAATGCACATCTAGATATTCATATATTTCTCTTAAACTTCTAGTCTTTCTAGACCTTAGGGAGGAAATTGTAGGATCGAATTCACTACTTTATTGAGAAGTAGGAATAGATTGGGATACTGATCTAGATGACTCACCTTGAAAAAAAATTCTTTGAGTCCTTGTTGGAGTATCTCTAATTGTCAATTGGGTTTGTGAACCTTGTTTTTCACCTTGTTCAATATGATCCTCAACTTTATGTTCTACTTGAGGCATTATTGCTCCAACAAAAATAGTCTTATCTATTCTCCCATCCCATTCTTCATCTTATTTGAATTCAATATCCATGTTGATTATAACCTTGTTTGTCACTAGATTATATAATTTATATGTCTTGGACTAATCATTGTACCCAAGAAAGATGTATTTTTCACTTCTATCATCTAACTTCCTCCTCAAATCTTTAGGCGCATGAGCATATTCCACATAACCAAATACTCTATTTTTTTTTAACATTGCAATTCATACATGTCCATGTTTATTGGGGAAATTTGTTCTTCACACTTTTAGTAGTATATATCTTCAAAACATAAAGATATAAATCTATTACTTCTCCCCAAAAAGAGTTTCACAAATGTTTTTGTTTCAACATGTTGTTATCCACATTCATAATGGCTCCATTTTTCCTTTTGGCTACACCATTTTCCTCAAGTGTTTATCTTGTTGTAAACTATCTTTCGATCCCATGTAACTTTCAGAAATCATGGAAAACATAATTTGAATCATATTCACCTCCTTTGTCTGATATTAACACTATAATCTAATGACCACTTTGAATCTCCATAATTTCCTTGAATTCTCTGAAATTGACAAAAATTTCATATTTATTTGCAACAAAATACACCCAAGTCTTTCTACTGTAATCATATATGAAGGTTAGGAAGTAGTGACATCCAACTAGTGATTGGGTATGCATTGGACCACATAGATTTATATGAATCAACTCCAATGATGACTTTTCTATATAATACACTACTTTAGGAAAATTTTCCATGTGTTTCTTTTCCAAAATTAAACTCTCACATGAACTAGATCGCTCTTGATTGGGAGAAAAACCTTTAACCATGTTTTTCTGTTGCAATATTTTTAGACCACCAAAATGTAGATAACCAAATATGAAATTCCACAACCAAAATTCATCCAAACATGTTGTCTTTTGGGAAAATGAGACATCTTGTCTATCATAATTCATGGAAAGATGATACATTATATTATTTTTCATCTTCGCCATAGAAATGAACATCTTACTGGGAGATTTGTCATATATGAAACAATTGTTTCCCTTCAATATTACATCATACCCTTTTTGAGTAAGTTGGACAACACTAATAATATTATGTTTCAAACCTACGTCATAATACATATATGATATGTGCCTTTTCTAACCTTGTTTGGATGGGATGTTTACCATTCTTTTTTCCTTAACTTTTAGAATATTCTCTAACCCCAACTTGAATTCAATCTTTATTGAATCATACATATCTGCAATTAAGATCTTGTCTACTATCATATGTTTTCTACACTCACTATATAAAATACAGATATCATTATGAGTCTCTTGGGAAACATTAAAGGTAAGGTATAATGAGTCTTCATAGCTTCCATCTTGTCTGCTAAAGGACAACCTTCTTATTTCTACATTCATATGCATAATGACCCAACTTATTATAATAAAATAATTGAACATTTGATTTGTCATTGATCAGGGAGGATCCCTACACAAGGATTCATTACTTTTCACACCGTGGAGAAGATCATTAAAATTTTAATTTACGATAGGTGACAAAGTTTTAAAAAGGAATGATTAATGCTTTTAATGATTCATTTAAAATAGTAAAAATGATTAATACTTTAAATGAGTGCGAGAAGCTCTTTAAGTGATTGTGATAAGCTCATGCATTATTCATTAAAAAATAATTAATACTTGGAGTGAATGAAATTACTCGTGTATTTATCATTTAATTTGTAGAAAGTGGAAATTAGTTGTGTGAGAATCCACCTCACAAATTAGTTTCCTAGTTTTAAGGGGAATTTGGTCGTGTATGAGTGTCCACCTCACAACTGGTTTTCCTATCCTCAAGAAGAGGACGAGAGTCTCATAGGTTGGTTTGGGATTCTTCCTCATTTTATCACAAGTGGTTTCCTAGTCTTAGGGAGAAGTTAAGGTTGGTTGAGATGCTTTCTCATTTGTGTCCTTGAGTCATTATTAGTTCCTAAAATTGTGTATCTTGTCTCCTTGAATTATAAAGAGAGGGAAACTATATAAATTCCTTATGTAATCATTGTGAGGGAGGCCCCCTTTAGGCCCCTTTCGGCCCCTTGGAGAGAGATCTTTGCATTATGAGGAATGTAGTATTTATGGTGTTTGAAGAAATGTCACTTATGTGAGAGCCTTAATTTATTTGTGTAAGAGAAGGTTTGTATGGGTTTCAAAAATATAAGGAGGATGTACCACATTTTGTGAGAATATTTCAACCCTTCTAAAGTAAGGATAATGAACAGATTTATATTCTAGGTGGATTTGAACATGTAGCCAGAAGGGTCCGATGAACTCCATTATCACATGGGTATCAAATTATATGTGTGAGTTTTGATTGCATTCTCACTTGATTAAGTAGATTTTTAATCACACATATGCACATAGCTATGACAATTTGCTAGCATTGATATCCATTGCTTAGAAGTTATTTTCTCATGTTCACATCCAATTAATCAACATAAAAGGTCATCATCGTAGAATTTTTGTAGAGAAAGACCTCACAGAAATTCTCGGATCAACTGGTATGAGAGTAGGTCTCACCAGTTTTGCATATTGTGAATATAATCATGGGAAATGCAAAGAAGTGAGTATCGGTTTGTGACCTTGAAGAAATCAACTAGACCATTAAATAAAGGAATGATAAATTGAGGAGGTTTCTTCAATAATCTGAAGAAGTAAAGATAAAATTATGACTGCAACTAGAATCCATGGAGGATAAAGTTGGGGAATGCTCCACGGTGGAAGAAGAAAGTCCTTCCAATACCATACTAACTTGTGGCCATGGAAGGTATACTAGTTATGGTTCTTTTTATAAAAATAATAATACTTGCAAATATTGTCAGATAATAGAGGGTGATCTTCAGACACCAGGGAACCAAGGTGTTTTTCTAGAATACTGATCTACAACTTCATGCAACTAGGAGGAGAAGTTGGAAAAACTTCAGGAAGATGACCAAGTGTCACAAATAGGAATATAGGTAAATAATTCTCCATGTTCAATTGCTTCCCTTATTAATGATGATGCCTCTTTTGGAGGTTTTTAAAGGAACACCAAAGGAATTGGATTGAAGTTGTTGAGGAAGCCAGGGTATAAAGGAGGAGGTATTTGTATTGATGGAAAAGGAATCATTGAACCATTGGAGGTTGAAGCAAGACCTCGATATGTAGGATTGGGGTATGGTGAAAGAGAATTCTCAAAAGTAGTAGAAGTAGAGGATTCTTCAAGCAAAGAGTTGAAATCATCACCAACATCATCAAATAAAAATGATGGCACATTAACTTCTGAAAGTGATAGATCTAGCATGAGACTCTGAAGGAAATCAATGTCTCCTAAAAAACCTTGGGACAACAATATTGTTGCAAATTAGTAGAAGAGGAAATATCTTTATAGTGAAGGTGAGACAAACATGAATTCACGCAACTATTTCACTCAGTTTCAAGTGAGTGGTCACTGGATCTGGAAATTGTGGAAGCTTCACCCTAAGATTTGTCATATACCAAGAAATAATCCCTTTCAAGAGCCTATGCAGTTGGAGGCTTGATCCAAGTGGATCCTCCTCAGTAAAACAAAATGGAAAAAAACAAAAAAAATCCCAAAATTTGACGAAAACAACACCAAGTTGAAGATCTTGTCGAGATCCTTCCAACAACACAAAAATATCCTCAAATAGACTCTGGATGAAAAAATTATGGCCATATGAAATTTTTGGCAAATACGCAAATTTGACAAAGACCATACAGTGTTGATGTCAGCATAACTTCAGCATGCTGACATGGAAGCATAAGAGGTTGCCATGTATCATGCATTGTTTTCACTTTCAGGGGTCCATATGGACCAATAAAAATGTTCCACATGGCATCTATACACATTCCATGTGGCGGTACATATATTATTGCCATAGATAATTTTAGCGGCTAAATTTCGCAAATGGGCTAATTTTCCATAGTTTTTCCCAAAAATCCATTCACCAATTTCCATTTTTCCTAAAAACAATTCACCCAAATTCCATAGAATAAAATTATTTTACCTTTTAAATACCAAAATGTTATAGAAACTATATAAAATCCTTAGAAATTTGAATATTTTTACAAAAGTATCACCAAACATTTTACATTTTCCATATTAGGGACTAGTAAGATTATCCTATGTTTCTACATTTTAATATAAATTTGCATCCTTAAAATCATCCCTAATTATTGTGTTGGTTGACGTGGTTGTATGGTGATGACACTAGTAAAGTGATTGGACCTTACATAATGTTGATGTGGCAATACGTTGGTTGTCGTGGAGGTACAATGTATGACGTGGAAGAGTGATCTGGTTGTGCTTGAGATGATGCAACAAATGACATAGAAACACAATAAATGATGTAGAACCGATGTGTCCGCTGACTGAGAAGTACAATGGATGAAATGGAAAAATGAGAAGCTGCCACATGTCATGCATATTTTGCATTTTTGGGGTCCACTTCGACTAGTAAAAAGGTGCCACTTGGTAGTAGGGTTGTGATGTGGCAAGTGACATGTCAACTGACAGGACGTTGACTATGATGAAGTGGAACTAATGTAAACCTCCAATGAACTACTAAGTGGGAGTTTATTTTCCAATAACAGAGTGCCACATGGCACCCCTTAGATTCCCAATGAGGGCTAGGTCCAAAAAAATAAAAAATTTAAAAAGTTTGACCACTGAACTGGTTGGAAGCCAACCAACCAATGGAACAGAATGTTAATTCACAGGAAAATAATAGTTTTAAACTATAATTTAAATATGTTTTGTATCCAATTTCACAATGGGTAGGCCCATGTGCTTGACCCTGGGACCTCCCCTAAACTTATCCAACCCTATAACTAATGTGCCAAACTTGCATTTGGAAAACATCACCCGCTAATATTTACTTAAATTGTTATTTTGAAATCTGGGAGGGGAGGTACATGTATGGGCCAACAAAGGCATGAATTTGGAGGTTTTTTCCAGGTATTTAATGTAGATTACGACCTCTATTCACATGAATTTCGAAGCAGAGAACCTAGGGGAGGTCTAGAAGTGACAGTGACAAAATTTGACAAAATTATAGTCATTTTTGCACAATGTTTCAAGTTGGATTCAATAGAACAATCCCTTTTGCTATCTAAGGAGTGAAATTTAAGGGATATGGCCAAGCCCATGACTACTTGCCATGATTTTCAAGGAAGATTTGCACCTTTCAGAACAAGGTCAAGCTTATAGTCAAAAGTTGTTGAATGATGAGATGGACCTGCTAGTGTTCTGTATGCTAAGATTTGAGTAGTTGATTCATCTCCTTGGCACAAAAACCCTTCTAAGTTTTATGAATTTATGGTTTTTGCCTCTTTCTTGAAATTGAAAATGGATGAATGTATGTTGCAAATTATGGTGATATTTGAGTGCTACAACAAGGCAACAAGATATGAATTATTGTAGGAAATTCATTGTTTGAGCCTTGCATGCAAACTAGGATAGTGCGGTAAGAGGCCATTTTGATACCTCGACAGAAAGCAGTCATGTTTACAACCAAAAGTCTCAGAATTGTGAGACGGGTGTGATGATGATGGCATTTTGCTTATTTATTATGTTTCAAATTTTTGTAATGAGGGGTTTAAAAACCATAGAGTTACCACTATTGCACCTTTGGGAGTATTCACCTTAATGTTAATGATGTAAAAGGTGTAATTTTCCACTCTTGAAACTAATAATGAGAGTGAGAGACATTTTTATCTATGCATAAACCTTGTTAATCCTTGTTGGAAACATTGTAATGGGTCTTGTAGCCACTATTGAGTGAGAGGCATTATTTTTTCCTAGGCTTGTTTTGGAAATCATTCTAAACTTGTCCATGAGTGTTTTATAAACTCTTGGAAAGTATGGTATTGCTTTGAAAATTTGCAAAATTGTGATCATATATTATCAACATTTCATTGATGCAAGTGTTGGCATTGAAATCCTCATTATGAAGTACAAAGGTGAAGGAAAATACGGGTGCGACATGTCAGAGACATTTTTTATGCAGATTAAGGGATCAACTATAAATTCTCATTGATCCAACTATTGGCATCGACATCCTCATTCCAAAGTACAAAGGTGAAAGAGAATAAGGATGCATCCTGTCAGAGATATTTATTATGCAAATCGAGCAATGGGGAAGTGCATTGTGGATTTTAAGACTCTTCCTAGAAGTTGGTTGTGGATATTCAAGTTTCTTTATAGACTTTTGGAGGAACAAAAGTGATTTTTGTGTTGAGGTAGGATCTAGGAGGATATCCAAAAAAGGATTCATTACTTTTAACACAATGGATAAGATCATTAAAATGTTAATTGATGATACATGGAATTTTTTTTAAAAGGAATGATTCATTTAAAATTGTAAAAACAATTAATACTTTAGAAGAGTGTGAGAATCTCATGTATTATTCATTCAAAAATGATTATTACTTGGAGTGAGTGGAATTACTCATTTATTTTTCATTTAATTTGTACAAAGGGGAAATTAGTTGTGTGAGAATGCACTTCACAAATTAGTTTCCTAGTTTTAGGAGGAAATTAAATTTGTGTGAGAATCCACCTCACAACTAGTTTTACTATGCTCAAGAAGAGGATTAGAGTTTCATAGTTGGGTTTGGGATTCTTCCTCATTTTATCACAAGTGGTTTCCTAGTATCAAGGGGAAGTTAATATTGGTTGTGATTCTTTCTCATTTTTGTCCTTGAGTGGTTATTAGATCCTAAAATAGTGGGTCTTGTTTCTTTGAATTATGGAAACAGGGAAAAAATATAAATTCCCTATGTAAGCATTGTGAGGGAGGCCCCCTTTAGGCCCCTTTAAGCCCTTTAGGTCCCTTGGAGAGAGATATTTTCATTGTGAGAAACGTAGTACTTCTAGTGTATGAATAAATGTCACTTATGTGAGAGCCTTAAGTTCTTTGTGTATGAGAAGGTTGCTCTGGGTTTCAGCCCCGTAAGGAGAATGTACCACATTGTGTTCAAAGGTTTCAACCCTGCTAAAGTGATCTGAATTTTATGAGCAGAACAAAATGAATACAGATTATTAGCAAGTGCTTAACACAAAATAACAGAGATACAGTAAAACTGGTTTTCTATTCAATAACGAAATAAGATGAAACTGTAAAATGCAACG
>JASDQU010210300.1:4933-18758 GCA_032191745.1 Picea mariana
ATTGGACCTTAAGAAGGTAAGAGATTACTTGGAATACTTTAGATTTTTATTTCCGTGCTCACAAATCATTAAGAGAAGTGTTCCAAGATCACCATAGTTTTGTTGAGTAAAAGGTTAAGAAGGTTGGTGGTGTGACAAATATTTTGAAAATCAGGTCTAATAGGTATATTTCAGACACTCTTAGAGAAAGTCATTTTTGTATTCAACCCTCTTAGTGTCACAAAGGTGATAGTATCTTTCATAATGGGGTGTTTTGGGAATTGAACTACACCCAATTTCACTATGAATCTCATGCGGATTTTTTCTTATCTTAGCAATGCTTATTTTCTTCTTTACACTAGTTAAGACAGAGAGACTTTTTATTTTCTAGATTAGGGTTTATCACCTCCTTATAATATCTTAATTTCATTTTCCCCTCTAACTCTTTATCACACCAAAATGTCTCCTTGAATTTTGTTGTAATAATATTTTTAATATTATCCTTATTCTGCAACATGATCTCTTTCTTTATTCCCCAATAATTTATCCAAGAATATGCATCCTTATGCCATCCCCTCTCCAGCCAAAGGTGGTTTTGGCTGGAGTTTGAAGAAATTTTAGGAAACCTCTTGTCTTCCATGTTGTTTAACTTTTTTTTTTACATTAGGTACTTGGTCATAGCCATGCTCTCAATGGGGGAAAGGCTCACTTCTATGGGGAGGATAAGATAGGGTGTATTTCCTTTAATTTTGAGATTTCATATTATAAAATTATTTTGGATGTGCTCTATATTTCTCCACAACTCTCTAGAGATACTGCATCTCCAAGCCTCACATCCATATAAAATAAATAGAGTCACAAGTGTTTCAAAGATGATATTTTTTATCTCATATCCAAAGATCCACTGATTTACAATTATTTTCAAGCCCATACTAACCTTTCCACCATCCATTTATCATTTTTTAATTGTTATAATTCTATTCGAGCTTGTGATGAATATCTATTCCAAGATATTTTTATGAATGCACTTCCTCCAAGTTGTTATTGTCATATATGAAAGTATCAAAGGTGATGTTTTTGGATTTAATTATCATGAATTTCATTTTCTCTGTATTAATAGTCATCCCATATTGGAGAAAAAATCTTGGAGGATTCTTAGTTTCTTGTCAATATCATAGAGACTCCTCACCATAAGAACAATATCATCAAAACTAACAAGAGTGATGATGATACTAGCGAGAGTTGGGCTAACATGCCCTGCTTCTTCCAAACACTCTTATAACTTGTTAGTGTATAAGGCAAAAAGGAAAGGGGACAATGGATAACCTTGTTTTAATCTGATATTGTAGTTAATTTCTTCTTACTATCCCTCTGTGTTATTAAACTTGGCAATAACATTCACATACAACCTTGTCACAATAGCTCTCAACTCGAAAGGAACCTTTATCTCTTCCAACCTATTCCAAAGTCTTGTCTTGGATACTGTGTTAATAACATTTCTAAAGTCAACGAAACAACACAGGAGATCATTTTCATTATCACAACACTCCTCAACAATCTTAAGAGTAAAAAGGTGGTCCAAAGTTGAATGATGTCTCATAAACCCATCTTGGACTTTACCTCTTTTTCCGTAGATTTCTAGATATATGATAATCTTCTTTTCCAAAATAATTCTTTACATCTTGGCTAAAATGGGGTTAATCATAATGGTCCTATAATTAGAGGGAATGTTTTTATCCCCACTTCTATAAATAGGTACAAGGAGGCTTTGTGTCTGGGGTTTAAGGAAGATCTACTTCACTACTAAATTGAAGAGATTGTGTATGAGAGGGATGATGATAGGCCCTCCAATTTTAAATATTTCATCTTGGTATCATTCAATGTCCATAGCTTTCCCATTTGTGAGTCAATTATCCCCAAAATCTATGTCCTCCCTAGAAAATACCTCATCCTTTGTAGGAACATTGGGAATGGTGTCCATGGCATTAGGGGATTCATAAAGATTTTAAGGTAGGAATTTGAGTCCTTCAAGGGAATAATGTTATTTTCTTTAGTTTTATGAATTAGATTTTTCCTCCAAAACTTCTTAGGATCAAGTTTAGATAGGTGAAAAATCCGATCTTGCTTTCTATTTATATAGTACCTTTTTCCCCTTCTAATTAGAGTTGTGTACTTAGTTATCTTATCAAATTTGAAGGACTCATTAGAAGCATCCCTAATGGATTTCCTATCCATTTTACATTTATTATCATACCAAGGGTTGGTGTTCTATTATTCTTTTTACATGAAACCTTGGTAGAGAACTTGATAATGGAAGTAGAAAGTATTGTTGTAAAATTATGATAGAGGTCTTTGATGTTGTCCTTATAATTTATGAGATTTAAAGCACTATTTAAATCCCTTAAGAAAATATCAGCTCTATTTTTTCGAATAGTAGGTGCCTTTGATTATCATAATTTTCTTCCATGGGGATTTTGTGCATGTTAAATCTTAGATTTAGGTTTAAAGGAAGCTTCCATGGGGGGGTTTTGCATGGAAAATTTTGAGTTAGGGTTAAAGGTCTATGATCGAAATCAAGTTCCTGGTCATTTAAAAGGTCAAAATTCACTATTTGATTGGATACAGGGATATCAATTATCACATAATCCACACCAGTGCTACTAAGCCCATGAATACAATTCATCTAGTTATATTTTGGCCACTTCATTACACCATTTCAAATTATTAGGTCTTGAGAACTACAAAGCTTGACTAGCTCAGTACCAAACAAATTCTTGATGAGGTATTTAGAGTTCCTTTTGTATATATTAGTTAAAACAAGGTCCTTATCTATCGATAAAGGATTAGAGTTGGAATCATTGCTTCAAAGAATAGCTTCATTAGTGGTAACTATAACATTAAAGTCTCCTAGGAGGATGATATTACTGTCATTCTTCAAACTATGAATATCTTGTTCTAGGGTATTATAGGGATTTTTGTTTATCTAGATTGTGTTTCTTATAAAAAGTATAATTAATAGGCATTGTTATCCCCATTTTGTTGATAACTAAGGGGATTATGTCTCGAGGCCCTCAGGTTGCATATATGGAGTGCTGAGAGACTACATGACCAGTAGTACCCTTTGAAAATATAGGAAACCCACCCACCACCACAGATGGTCACAGGTTTGCAGATGGAATCCACCACACCAGTTGGCTTCCAGAAGGCATTGGGATTTGATCCACGAGGTAAAAGTCAGTATTATGGTGAGAATCATTTCAATATTCAATCCATTTTATTATGTTGTATCTTAGATTGCTCTAGATTCGATTATATATGCTTGGACATTATGTTGTTTTCCTTGCTTCACCTTGGTGGATGACATTATTCCCTAGTAAGTGGTTTTCTTTGAGAATGAGTTTTCTACTAGGAACTCCCTTAATGAGCCATCATACCATTCCCGACCATACTTACCACTTTCCATCATTATTTCCCTCCATTTCCTTATCTCTTGGGATTCTAGGGTGTATCGACCCAAGAAGGGGTTGTCCCTCATTCTATGGGAATAAGGGGTTGAAGGACCAGAGGGGTTGATCTTGGGTAAAAGAAAAAAATCCTTGTATAAACCTTCCAGATACTTCACCCAAGGATCACTCAAGAAATAAATGAAACATGTATCTTTGAGTAAAGGGGACCCACACTACTAGTACATATGACCAAATTTGCCATGGTTTTTTGTTGCTATTGCCACACATATCCGTCGCACTTTCCAGGAAAGCAAAGACTATTTTTCGTGGAAATTTTTTCGTCACTATATCCACGAACTAGGTTTTTGTGGAAACAACAAGGACATAAGGCCGTCACATGCCACCATCCTGAAGACAGATTTACCTTGAAAAGTGTGGCAATAGCGACGAAACATCGTCGCAATAGGGACAAAAAATTGTGCCAAAGTAAAAAACTCACCAATAGCTTACGACGCAGATGCCATATGTGTGACGAAAAAGCGTGGAAAGTTGTGACGAAATTTCGTCACTATTGCCACGTAAATCTTGGTAGAGTAAAAAATACCAACATTTTATGATGCAGATGCCATATGTGCGACAAAAAAGCATGGAACGTTGCGACAAACTTTCGTTGCTATTGCCACGAAAACCCTTGGTAGAGTAAAAACTCATTTTGTATTGCGACAAACTTTCATCGATATTTCCACAAAAATTATTGGTAGAGCAAGAACGTTTGCGACAAACTTTCGTTGCTATTGCCATGCATTCTGTAGGTTTTTATAAAACAAAATCTACATGAGAATCTACATGAATAGTTGGAAATAATTGTAGAGAAGCAAATTTGTATAGTTGATAAGCTAGTCCCTTACATTACTAGACTCGAGAGATAGCTATTGGCTAACCATTGTAGCCACCCTATGATATATTTGTATAAACCTCACCTACTTGATAATGAGGATTCTTGGCAATTTTTCTAGGATGATAGGGACATTTTTTGCTTTTTTCTTATTGGGAGCAAGTTGATACTCTAATATCATTCTCATAGAAAAAAAACGTTTCCCAAGGGCTTACTACCTTTGGCTAATTCATTTTCCCTAAGTGATGTTGGGAGTAATAACACATCCTCTCAAGAGGCTTCAAAGAGAAAGATATCATACACTATCTTTATTAATATTGGTGCAGATGATGACCCTAATATTTTTTCTATAACCACTAATTGTTTCGAGTTAGAAAAGAAAAATAATATTACTTTATTCCTTGAATTCAGGGATGTCTTTGTTTATTCATATGATAACCTTTGTGGTTTTGACCTGATAATTATCCATCATGCTATTACTATAAAATATAACACTATTCCTATTTGGAAAATACAACAACTAGTTACTCTAGCCTTTGAGGCCACTATTAGGAGGGAAGTGTTGATTAAGGTTGGTTGTCATTGATGTCAACTCTTGAAGAAAGCCCCGCAGCACAAAGGGTTGGGTAATGGATCCAAGATTGTTTGATGTAAAGATGACTCATTATTGTCTTGTCTTGGTTGATAAGCAGTAAATATGGATGAACTCAAAAGTGCCCCCTTATGCTGAAATCCTTCATGGGAAGACGCTTTGCAAAGTAAGAGAACCCATGCTTGATTCTTGAATAATGAGTTTAAGGACAGTGAATTTGTCAGGGAAACTATCCTAGATGGATAGTGCTTGTCATGCCGTTTCCGACGGTATATGGAACGTCACATAAATCCTCACAGTTAGAGATTTATGACCATACGAAGTTGGAGAACCCCTCATAAGTCTTAAAGAAGCCCCCAAGGGTCAAAGTGCTTTGCAAAAGAAATTATTTTAAATGAAGAATCCCTAAAATAAGGAAAGTGTGAGGATACATGAAGATATAAATAAGAGGCAAATCTCACTCATTATACACACACTTGTACATAGTGTATATCTATTTTCTTGTGTAAATATTCTTGTAAATACTTGTGGATACATCTGAAGTGGTGAACGTCTGAGGTAGCACGAAGGGTTGATGACGAAATTCTCGGATTCACATAAATCCCTATTTTTTGAGGCGTACACGGGCTGTCTGTGTATAAGATGCGTACGTACGCGGGATGTCTATGTATAGGGTGAGTACATACACGGGATGGTTGTGTATAGGGTGAGTACATGTTGATAAAGCCATGAAACTTGAGAAGATGAAGGTGAAAATGTTCTAGATTCTGAGATCAAGCTCCCAGAAAGGTCTAGAGTGCTCAGATACATCAGATCCATCCATTGGTTCAAAAGGTATGTCCTATTTCTATGA
Organism: Picea mariana; assembly: GCA_032191745.1. NCBI lineage: Eukaryota > Viridiplantae > Streptophyta > Pinopsida > Pinales > Pinaceae > Picea > Picea mariana. The sequence continues at coordinate 10,699 of JASDQU010210300.1, forward strand.
AAAGTTGGATTTTGATGTATGCATGAGGAATGGCAATGAAGATTTGAGGATTCTCCCTATAGATACTAGTGGCTACATGGGATCTTCTGTATATGTCATATCTACAAAAATACAATGATGGTATATTTATCATTGATATTTCTTGTTGAGGCACATCTTGTATTTCTTGGCATATGGCTAAGAGATTTTATGGTATATGGCTGAGATCTTGTATTTATTGATGTACTGAGAAGTTAAATATCAAAAAGGGGTTGATGACTAAGATCATGTGAGGGATATTATACTTGTTCATGATTACACATACCTATATGGCACATGACTATAGAGAGACATACTTTCCTTGAGTAGAGGTTATGTATGAGGATGCATGCACAGGGTACAGTTACAGTCTAGATACAGTGACAGGTTACAGACCTATGTGAAATAAGTTACAGAGGGTCAAAAGTTTTCAAGTGAAAGGAAACCCTAGTTTCAGAAGGAATACACAAGCTACATAACATATAGGGCACGTACATACACGGGCTGCATAACAAATAGGGCATGTACATACATGGGCTGCATCACTACACATAGCATATATGTTTTAATTTTGTATATACATGTTCAGTTCAGGTATAGATTGATTACAGAGAAGTTGTATAGATTGGATACAGGTCATTGGTACTGGTTGATACATTTGTATGGCAGTATATCTCACAGTGACAGGTTGACAGTGGTTCCATCATTCTACTTATACTTCAGGGAATTTGGATGGGGCAAGGATAGGTGGTTCTAGCCACCTTCCGGTTGTAGTCAGAGAACATAGGGGGTTGTATCCTCCTTCTGGTTGTAGCCAGATAATTGGGGAGTTGAAGATTCCCTCAGTTTGTAGCCTGAGAAACTAGGGGGTTGGAGCCTCCTTCCAGTTGCAGCTGGAAAAAAAAGGAAGTTGGTGCTTCCAATGAATGTAATTCTTCAAGACATATAAGAAAAAACATTCTATGGTTTTCTCCCGATTTGGGTTTCCACGTAAAACATTGGTGTACTATGTATGTGTGTGATTGTTCATTTATTATTGCTCATTATTGGATAATAATTCTACATTGATATAACACTTGGATTATTTGGAGAAAAAAGATTATAATTACGCTATTACTGATTCACCCCCCCTCTCAGTAATCCAACAATTGGTATCAGAGCAGGTTCCTTCAAAAATCTGTTTAACCACTGAAAGGTAGATCATGGAAAGTAACAACTTGTATAAAAATGGAACACCATAGTTTGATGGACAAAATTATGTTTTTTGGAGCATAAGGATGAAGACATATATATAGGCACAGGGATTTCAAGTTTGGCAATCAATTGTAGATGGATACATAGCAACAACAGTTCCACCAACAAATGACAAAGCAATGAAACTCGGTGAGAATAATTCCAAAGCTACAAATGCACTTTTGAATGGTCTCAGTGATACGGTATTCACCAAAGTTTCACATTCTAAATCCGCTAAAAAAATTTGGGACAAGCTTCGAAATATTTATGAAGGAGATACAAAAGTCAAAGAAGAAAAGGTTCAAACTTACAGAGGTTAGTTCGAACAACTAAAAATGAAGGAAGATGAGAATATTGTAGCCTACTTCTTACAATTCGATGAAACAGTGAATGCAATCATAGGATTGGGAGAAGAAATCAAAGAATCAGTAATTGTTCAAAAAGTACTAAGATCTCTTCCTATGAGATTCAACCTTAAGATATCAACACTAGAAGAAAGATCTTATCTAAAATCAATAAGCATGGATGAACTGCATGGAATCTTTACAACATATGAAATTAGAATTGAACAGGAAAATCCAGATGTAAAAGAATAGTCCTTCAAAGCATCCAAAAGATCAAAGAAAAAGAAAAAGGAACAAGAAGAATATAACAACAACAACGACGTCTCAGAAGATGATGAAGAAGTTGCCAACTTCGTCAAAAGACTGAAAAAGGGAACTAACAGTAGTTATAGAGGTAAGCTTCCTTTAATTTGTTTTAATTGTGATGGTATTGGTCATTTTTCTAACAAATGCCCTCATAAGAAAAAGATAAATGATGAAGGTTACTCAAAAGGAAAACACACATATAAAGGCAAAAGAACTACAAAGAAAGATTTCAAGAAAATCTTATGCATCAAAGAAGACATCTCATCATTAGATGAAGATGAAATCAGTGACAGTGAGACAGGAAGAGTTCTATTCACAGTAGTAAACGATTCTGACAAGGAAGACTCCGAAGAAGAATATGAAGAAGCTATAGAAGGATATGAATAAGTCGAAGACAAAATTGAAGAGGAAAAAGTTGACTATCGAGAAGAATTAATGTGTGCCATAGAAGTTATCAGAAGAGGAAAGAAGAAAAACAAGAAACTACAAGCAGAACTAAACAAGAAAAAGGACACTCGAGAACTAGAACAAATGATCACAAAATTAAAGGTTCAAATAGAAGAAGATAAAATAATTGAAGAAGCACTCAAAGAAAAACTAGAAGAAAATGACAAGATCATTGGAAACTTGGAAGCAGAGATTGTCACACTAAGAAAGGATATTCAAAAGAAAAATATGTAGAATAGCTCAAAAGTTCTGGATGACATTATCAGCGGTCCAAAATCTCATCTTGACAAATCTAGACTTGGATACAATCACACAGAAAAGGGATCAAGCTCCAAAACAACAAAGCAAGAAACAAATCCAAAAAGCTATGCAGAAATAATCAAAGGGGATAGGAAGATATACAAGGAAGACTACAGGGACACCCCTCCACCGAGAAGATTTAGATTTCAGAATCAACAATAGATAGACAGGCCTCAAGAAGAATAATGATTCATAAGAGAACCTCCTTTCAGAATATATTCAACTCCCAGGTATCAAACTATATTTTTTGGCTTATGTTATGCATGTAATAATTTTGGACATAAAGTTGTAAATTGCAGAGCTAACAACAGGAACAATAACAAATTTGAGAGTCATACACAAAGGGGTTATTCAAGAAGACCTAGTGAAACACAAAGAAGAAGTTACAACAAGTTTGAATCCTTGAGCACTGAAGTGGAATGTTACAAATGTAACCATTTTGGACACATGGACAAAGATTGCAGAATGACAGTCTCTCCTAAAGAACCTCAACAAAATAACAAAAGTCACAGACAAGAACCTCAGAAAACGACATGGATAAGAAAGAAAGATCAGTATATCAATAAAGAATGCACAGTCTCTCTACAACATAAGAAAAATAAACACGTTTGGTATGTTTATAGTGGGTGTTCAAAAAACATGACAGGTGATAGAGACAAATTTCTTACATTGTGAAAGGAAAGAAATGGATCAGTCTCCTTCGGAAATGATAATTCATCCAAAATTATTGGAGAAGGCACAATGCGAATTGGGAACAAGAATGAAAAGGCACAAAATGTTCTACTGGTAGAAGATATGAAACATAATCGTCTAAGTGCGATTCAAATGTGTGACCAAGGTCATAAAGTTACTTTCGATTCACAAAAGTGTGAGATAAGAAGAGAAGGTTCAAGGAAATTGGTTGGTACATCTGCAAGAACTTCAAACAACATATATGTGTTAAGTGAGATTGGAAATGAAAAGTGTTGTCTAGGAAAGGAAGATGAAAGTTGGCTATGGCACAGAAGAATGAGTCACATGCACTTTGATAACCTTGTCAAAGTCAGCAAAAGAGAAACAGTCAGAGAAATGCCCTAGATCACGAAACCAACCAACACTTTATGCAAGCATTGTCAACAAGGAAAACAAACAAAGATCAGGTTCAAATCAAAGGAATATTCAACAACAAGACCACTGGAAATTGTGCAAACTAATCTAGTTGGACCAACTACAACAAAGGGCTTGAAAGGTGAGAGATACTTTATGTTATTAGTTGATGATTATACAAGACTGACTTCAGTTTGCTTTCTCAAGAACAAGTCAGAAGCTTTTGAAAACTTCAAGATCTACAAGGAAATGGTTGAAAATGAGATGGATTCAAGAATCAAATGCTTGAGATCTGATAATGGAGGAGAGTTCACTTCAAAATAATTTATGGACTACTGCAGGAGTCATGGAATAAAAAGAAAATTATTCGTTGCTAGGACACCTCAACAAAATGGAGTTGTTGAAAGAAAGAACATGAAAATACAAGAAATGGAACGAACAATGATAATGGATTCCAAATTGATAGATATATTTTGGACACAGGTAGTGCATACAACAGTTCACATTCAAAATAGAGTAATGCTCATAAAAAACAATGATAAAACTCCCTACAAGCTATGGAAAGGAAGACCAACAAATGCGAAGCACTTAAGATTTTTTGGAAGCAAATGCTACATCAAAAGAGAATATGGCAGAATGAGAAAGTTTGACTCTCGTGTGGACAAATGAATACTTGTTGGTTACTCAAGTACAAGGAAAGAATACAAGTGTTACAATCTAAGATTAAAAAAATTTGTGGAAACAATCAACGTAACAATTGATGAAACAGGCAGAACAGAATCAAAGGAAGAAGAAAACAAATCAATGGAGCAAATTTTCGAAGAAGAAGATGAAAAATAAGTAGAAGAGGAAGATGAAGAGAATCCGACAGAAGAAGAAGAGCAATTTCAACAAGTGTCTCCAAAGATACCCAGTAAACGAGTACAAAAGAATCATCCTTCAGATCAGATTATCGGAACAAAGATGCAGGAGTTGAGACTAGAAGAAACATCTGTTCACCAGAACAAACACACCTAGAACTCTTATCTACAATTGAAACAAACTGTTTTAAAGAAGCCAGGAAGGATGAATTTTGGAATAAGGCCATGGATGAAGAATTGGATCAAATAGAGAAAAATTACTCTTGGGAATTAGTTCCAAGACCAAATAATAAGAATATGATCGGCACAAAGTGGGTTTTCAGAAATAAATTGAATGAAGATGGAGAGGTTACAAGGAACAAAGCTAGATTGGTATGTAAAGGATATGCTCAGATTGAAGGAATCGACCTTGAAGAGACATTTTCTCCAGTTTCCAGAATGGAAGCAATCTGTTTGCTTTTAGCTTATGCATGCCCCAAAAATGTTAAAGTATATCAGATGGACGTAAAATCATCTTTTCTGAATGGGGAACTTGAAGAAGAAGTCTAGATTGAACAACCAAAAGGATTTCAGTTGTCAGAGAACACAGATTAAATGTGTAAATTAAAGAATGCCTTGTATGGTCTGAAACAGGCTCCTAAAGCATGGTACTCCAGACTGGATAAGTATTTGAAGCAGACAAGATTCAGAAAATGAAGTGCAGACAACAACCTCTACATCAAGGTAATATTTTATTAATTGAAGTTTATGTTGATGATATTATTTTTGGTAGTGATGATGACAGGTTAAGCCAGAAATTTGCAAAATATATGCAAAATGAATTTGAAATGTCGTTACTTGGAGAACTATCCTTCATTCTGGGACTTCAAATACGTCAAAGCAACCAAGTAATTTTTATTTCTCAAACCAAGTATATCAAAGAAATTCTAAAGAGGTTCGGAATGGAAGATTGAAAACTAGTTATCAGTCCCATGCAAACTAGTTGCAAGTTGAGAAAAGATAATGATTCAAAGTCTACAGATCAGAGACAATACATGTCAATGATTGGCAGCCTACTATATGTGACAACATCCAGACTAGATGTAATCCAGCCAGTTGGACAGGTGGCAAGATTTCAAGCAGCACCAAAGGAATCACATGTATTAGCAGTGAAGAGGATTTTCAGATATCTCAAAGGAACAAAAGAGTTTGGATTATGTTATCTAAAAGGAAAGGATATATCACTTATTGCCTACACAGATGCAGATTGGGCAGGTTGTATTGATGACCGACGAAGCACCAGTGGAGCAACGTTCTACTTCGGTGAGTGTTTAGTATCATGGCTAACTAAGAAACAATCATCAATATCTTCATCTACAACCGATACAGAGTATATTGCAGCAACATCATGTTGTACACAAGTTCTATGGATGAAACAAACCCTGATAGATATACAAGTTGAGTATGATGATCCCATTCAAATATATTGTGATAATACAAGCGCCATCAGTATCTCGAACAACCCGATGATGCACTCCAAGATGAATCATATTCCAATAAAGTATCACTTTCTATGGGAGCAGGTTGCAGAAAATAACATCAGAGTTGAGTATGTGGGCACAAAATAACAAGTGGCAAAAATATTTACAAAACCACTTCCATGGGAAGCCTTTGAATATCTTCTCCAGAGACTTGGAGTTATTTCTACTCCAAAATGAATTTTTTTTGAATGTTTTTTGAATGCTTTTTGAATGCTTATCTTATATGTCTTAGATTTACACAAGAAAGCACCATAAGAGGAAAGTTCAGTCAGGGGGATCAACCCCGGATGGAAAGATACCTTTGTCATTGATGACAAAGGGGGAGAGTTTTATCAGATGCAGAGGACAAAGGCATGGTTCCAGGGGGAGAATATGTATCATATGTAGAAGATAGAGGCATGGTTCTAGGGGAAGCATGACTGATATGATTTCAGTATTGCATCAGAGTGTTTCCATCAATGCCAAAGGGGGAGATTGTTGATTAAGTTTGGTTTTCATTGATTTCAACCCTTGAAGAAAGCCTCATAACACAAAGGGTTGGGTAATGGAGAAGCCCTAAAATAAGGAAAGTGTAAGGCTACATGAAGATATAAATAAGAGGCAAAGCTCACTCATTATACACACACTTGCACATATTGTATATCTATTTTTTTGTGTAAATCTTCTTGTAAATACGTGTGGATACATATGAAGTGGCAAACGTTTGAGGTAGAATCAAGGGTTGACGGCGGAATTCTCGGATTCACAGAAAACCCTATTTTCTGAGGCGTACGCAGGCTGTCTGTGTATAGGCTAAGTACGTATGCAGGCTGACTGTGTATAGAGTGAGTACATGTTGATAAAGCCATGAAAATTGAGAAGATGAAGGTGCAAAGGTTCTATATTTTGAGATCAAGCTCCCAGGAAGGTCTAGAGTGCTCAGATACATCAGATCCATCCATCGGTTCAAAAGGTATGTCTTGTTTCTATGAATAGTTGGATTTTGATGTATGCATGAGGAATGGCAATGAAGATTTGAGGATTCTCCCTATAGAGACTAGTGGCTACATGGGATCTTCTGTATAATTCAGATCCCTTCAATGATTTTGGTTAAATTATCATTTCCGAATTGGGAACAAGAATGAAAAGGCACAAAATGTTCTACTGGTAGAAGATATGAAACATAATCTTCTAAGTGTGAGTCAAATGTGTGACCAAGGTCATAAAGTTACTTTCGATTCACAAAAGTGTGAGATAAGAAGAGAAGTTTCAGGGAAATTGGTCGGTACAGATACAAGAACTTCAAACAACATATATGTGTTAAGTGAAATTGGAAATGAAAAGTGTTGTCTAGGAAAGGAAGATGAAAGTTGGATATGGCACATACGAATGGGTCACATGCACTTTGATAACCTTTTCAAAGTCAGCAAAAGAGAAGCAATCAGAGAAATGCCCCAGATCACGAAACCAACCAACACTTTATGCAAGCATTGTCAACAAGGAAAACAAACAAAGACCAGGTTCAAATCAAAGGAATATTCAACAACAAGACCACTGAAAATTGTGCATACTGATCTAGTTGGACCAACTAAAACAAAGGGCTTAAAAGGTGAGAAATACTTTATGTTATTAGTTGATGATTATACAAGAATGACTGCAGTTTGCTTTCTCAAGAGCAAGTCAGAAGCTTTTGAAAACTTCAAGATATACAAGGAAATGGTTGAAAATGAGATGGATTCAATAATCAAATACTTGAGTTCTGATAATGAAGGAGAGTTCACTTCAAATCAATTTATGGACTACTGCAACAATCATGGAATAAAAAGGCAATTCTCCATTGCTAGGACACCTCAACAAAATGGAGTTGTTGAAATAAAGAACATGATAGTAGAGGAAATGGATCGAACAGTGATAATGGATTCCAAATTGACAGATATATTTTGGACACAGGAAGTGCATACAACAAT
>JASDQU010210301.1:3058-19294 GCA_032191745.1 Picea mariana
GAAAGCATATTTTGTAAAAAACCTGTCAACTAATTGACAGTTTTTGAGAAACCACTATTACTATCCACTTGCCACATAGAAACATTATTATATAGATAGTTTGAAGGTTGGAAATCACTCACATTCCAAATAGATAGTTTATATGTTTAGAAATAAATATTTATATAGGGTTAAAACTTCAATTACTTGTATTTTTTAGAAATAGATAGACACATAGGACAAGTTTTTAATCCTGGACAAGAGAGTCAAGTTAGGGGGTTACTCCTTGTAGGAGTGCTTCGAACGGAGCTTATGCGCAACTCGTTCATGAGCCCAATCAGGCCGAGTGTTGTAACCATGCTTTGATACCACTTTCTAACATACCCACTACCTAAAATCAAACTATTTCGTTGATTTCTCAACAATGAGAATCCCCAAAGCTTGCAGTAGCAAAATGCCAATCCCAATCCACAGGTCTTTATTTCCCTGTCACGACCTCTTCTTCACGTGCCTGTGACATTTCCCCGATGATAGTTTCGGGTTTCGGGGTTTCGTGATCCCTGATGACAAAAGTTCCTGTCCTCTCGAACTCTCGATCTCCGATGAGCAATTTCACCGATACGCGCCCTTTACACGCTAGCCCTCCTGGCTATGCTCTGGTCCATGTGACCGCTAATTCATAAGACCACAACCTTATCCTTCTTTCGGGGTTTTGGACTACAAAATCCCGGTGTGCTCCAACTCCCGTTAGCCCTCCAGGCTAAGCTCGTGGTCCACATGACTTTCCCCCTATGTGACCGCAGCCATACCTCCTCATCGGGTTTTCAGACTTTTCAATGTCGAAATACACTCGTCCTCAGGATTCGCGATCCCTCGAATCCCGACGTGCTCTTTATGCACTAGCTCTCCTGGCTAGGCTCCTGGCCCATACGACCATTATCCACGTGACCGCAGTCTTACCTCTCGTCGGGGTTTCGAGCTTTTAAATGCCGCAATGCATTGGCCCACGGGATTCCCAATCCTCTGAATCCCGATATGCTCCAACTTCCGTTAGCCCTCCGGGCTAGACCTTTGGCCCACGTGACTACTATTTCACAAGACCGCAGCCTTGTCTCCTGTCAAGGTTTCGAACATCGCAATGTCGAAATGCCTAAACATTTTGTCCTCGGAATCCCCGATATCCAGATGATCGAAATGCCGATAGATGACTTCCTGTCGAAACTTTCCCCGATGGCTCTGATTGCTGTCGCGCATCCTCCTCTTATGGACGGTCCTGATCACCTCTCACGATTTCGAGACTTCTGATGCTCCGGAAGTCTTGTCCTCAGGACTCGCGAAATACTGAACCCCGATGCACCTATTGACTTTTCTATCGGGACTTCCCTGATGGTTTGGATCTCCGCCACGTGTTCCGGCTGATAGACAGCCCTGATCCAATCTCATGATTTCAGAGTTTTCGATACCTCGATGGCATAAATTCTCTGTCAACTCAAATCGCCGGTAGCCGATATACTGACGGACTCTCGATTTCCGCCACGTGTTTGCACAAACGGACGGTCCAGATATGATATGGAAGTAGTTGGTCAATCATTGACCATTTCCACCCTTGCCACCCTCAGGAGCATCCTAGAAATCTATCTTTCTTCTCTTTATCGACTATGCACCTCGAGAGGTTCTAGGCCTAGGAGTGCTTCGACGCTTTGCATAATGCACAGATGGAGCATTGGGTTGTACAACCTTCTCTGAGACAACCTCTACTGTGGCAGTCTTTGTTGATGGGGTCGAAAGTGGGGGTGGCTAGTAGACAGGTGGGTTGTGATGGACCCTCACAGGTTGTACAAGTCATTCAAACACCCTAGGCCTATAGAAAGGAAACCCAAAAGCATCGCCTAGGTTCCTAGGGGGTGCAATACTACTATACCTAGAAAATATATCATCAGACTGCATACATATGAAAAACATTGATCTATTAGTACCAAATACTAAAATTCAAAAACATAAACAAAAACATTTTGAGAATTATACGATATTTAAATTTACACATGATACCTGTGATGTTGGTGACTTGTCCATCCCACATGGACAATCCATGGCATCACCCAGTGCCAAGTTTTGTAGAAAAAAGAGAACATATAAAAAATTTGAGGATGTCATAAAATAAAGAAATGACTATGATGAATCTATCAAATGTGATTCATAACTGTGTCTACAGTGCACCCAATGAACATGTTGCCTCTACTGTTGCATCAGTGGTGGGGCTAAGCACTGATGCATCCATAGGCTTAGAGGGTATGTTGTTAGGATGCAACAACTTCAAAACAACTTACAATCAAATATCTATATAAATACACAAAATACAAATTAAATATATAACGATGAAGAACAAAAAAAAGGGTTAAGATACTAGCCTCCTCCATGAATATATGATGTCCAGTGGGTTCTATAGGCCCATATCATGTATGCTTGTAGTTGGAGCATCTGTGAGGTTCACATGGAAGAATTCTATGTCCATGTGCCCTATCCTCACTATACTCTCTTGTGCATGCTGACACTCCAAACCCCCTATCAATTTCATTGGCATGCACCTCCAGACGAGATAGTGCAACAAAGCTATTGTGTTGCACTGGGCTACGAGTCAATGAGGAGATAGCTAGTTGTACATGTTGCAATTTCTCTTCAACAGGAGGATGTTGGGTAGGGGGGTTAGACCTTCGCCTATGGGCATGGGGACCTAACTCGGGGTCACGCCTGACCTGCTCTCAGTTCTGTGCGGACCCTCGACCCACCCCCTGGAAGTCACTAATGTCAAAGTAGTTGACATGTTTACCCATAATAAACGCATCCCTTAATTTCCTCAGAAAATATAAGGGAATCTCCCTGTTATTGCAGGGAGGTTTATCAAAAGCCATGTACCACCTATCCATCTAGTTTTGACTAATTTGGGGATGGATGCGCCAGTCAATGGATATGTGTTTCCTGGTCAATGGTAGTTCTTGTCCATTTCTAGCATCCCTAAAAATAGACAATATTTGTTGTTTTGAAATGCCCGGTTCTTTGATTTGGTTTTTGTCCAAACCAGTGCTATAATAATCGTACATTATTTCCCTGTAGCCAAAAATAGATGTCACGTTCCCTTGGGAACTTGCAATGGACTGGACAATGATGTCCAAAGAAGTGGCCAAGGAAACTCTGCTAGCTTCTCTAGTCTACCTTAACTTTTCCTCAAGGTTTCTTAATATCACCAACACTTCATCAACTTCTTTCCCTATTTTAATTTTTGAACCTCCTTAATGAGTGCTTCATTAAGGAATCAAAAGAAAGAAAATTGGGCAACAACTAGCCATCAAGGATAAAGACTAAAAATAATTGAGTATTCCATCTGTTTCAACATTATCAATGAAACAGATGGAATACTCATTAATATCCATGGAACATGGAATCACAAAACCATTATTCAATAGGATATTATCACAAACCAATAACTACTACAAATTGGAGAAGTTACAAAAATAATACATGGAATCAAAAGAAAGAAAATTGGGCAACAACTAGCCATCAAGGATAAAGACTAAAAATAATTGAGCTTGGATGGATGGATCACATCAATGGAAAAAAGGGTGTAGGAAAATAAAATAAAAAACGATATTACTTGGTTTCATCACATGTAAAGTCTTTGACTAGAAAGCTTTGAGGACAAAGCTTTTGAAGGAGGTACTATGGTATGACCCCAAGGGGGGAATATATGGGGTTAAAAGTATATGATATGACCCAAGGGGGGCATACATGGTGGGCATACATGGTGTTAAATGTACTTGTAATAGGTAAATTTATATGTAATAGTGGTCGGCCTACTAATCAAGGGGCCACATATGCAATGTATGAATAAGTATAGAAATCATATAGTCATTATTGTGAACATATGAATTGGATATATGAATATATTGAAATATTTGAAGAAAATTATCCTATTCAATAAGAACTTATTATGTAACTCATGTTTGTTATCTTTATTATGTAACTTCTAATTTATTGTGATATTTTAAGAATTCAGTTAATAAAATTTGATTTCAGAGTATATAATCATACACTTTTTCTGGTTGAAACAAGTCATATTGACATTTTTTAGAATGTGAAATTTTCAAGATCCATAAGATACATAATAAAATACTTTTGGTAAAAATTTCATGTTTCAAATAATATATATCATGTGGAAGATTCTAAAATGTTTTCCGAGCATATTATTAAAGCGACATATCCTTCACCTAAAGATAATTTTTTAAAAATTGTTTAAAAGATCATAATTTTTATTATAAGTATTTAAAATTAAAAAAATATTTTAAATCATGTGAATTAGTGGATTTTTTTAATTAAAAAAAATAAATGTTTGAATATGTTTTTTTTAATAAAAAAATAAATAAAAAAATAACAATTTTTGATCTCCCATTATAAAGCCAATTTCATATGCAAAACATGTTTTAATGATATTTTTTTTTGGTATTATCCTTTAAATAACAAAAAAGAGAGTATCTTCATTTGGGAGGAACCACTCACATTCCAAATAGTTTGTATTAGTTTGTATTTTAAATTAGAAAATGATATTGATAAAAGTTTGAAGGTTGGAAATCACTCACATTCTAAATAGATAGTTTATATGTTTAGAAATAGATATTTATATAGGTTTAAAACTTCAATTACTTGTATTTTTTAGATATAGATATATACATAGGTTGGTTTGAAAGGTTGATGGTATATTAATATTTTATTATATTTAGAAACATTATCTCTAATTCTAATTTTACTCTTTTTAAAAGTAAAACTTTTACACATTTTAATATTGAATTCTATTATATTTAGAAACATTATTTCTGATTCTAATTTCACTCTTTCTAAAAGTAAAACTTTTACTTTTACACATTTTAATATTGTTATTCATTTATTCCAGCTAAAACTGAATCATAAATATAATTTATTTTTTTTAAATCAATAACCTAGCCATACAAATATAAATTAGAATACATTCTTCTTTTATCTAAATTTACACTATAAATTATTTACATAATTCTATGTTTTTTAAATAAAAATGTACATATAAAACTTTTAATATATATTGTTACTATTTACACACCTACTGAGTTTAATAGTTAAAAACATATATTTCCTTTTAAAAAATCATAAGTTCAAATCTAGAAAAAATAAGATATATATAACTCAGATTTTACCAGTCAAATCATTAGTCTACAAAATTATATTATAATTTAAATCATTTTAAATATTAATATTTTTTAATAAATTATATAATTCTTTAAATAAATTATAATATAAATATCATATACTCGTAACCACTTATATCTTAAAAAAAAAATCTCTTCACTAGGTTTTAAATACGTGTTTGTTCATCTTTTTACCTTAAAAATTGAAAAATAAACATAATATTAACTATTAATTTTAAAAATGTTATTATCATAGATTATTTCACCTCTATAAAAAGATATTATAGAAAATCAATTATATAAAAACAATATAATATTAATCGTTATGCCAAAAGCATATTTTGTAAAAAACCTGTCAACTAAATGACAGTTTTTGAGAAACCACTATTACTATCCACTTGCCACATAGAAACATTATTATATAGATAGTTTGAAGGTTGGAAATCACTCACATTCCAAATACATAGTTTATATGTTTAGAAATAAATATTTATATAGGGTTAAAACTTCAATTACTTGTATTTTTTAGAAATAGATAGACACATAGGTTGGTTTGAAAGGTTGATGGTATACTAATATTTTATTATATTTAGAAACATTATCTCTAATTCTAATTTCACTCTTTTTAAAAGTAAGACTTTTACACATTTTAATATTGAATTCTATTATATTTAAAAACATTATTTCTGATTCTAATTTCACTCTTTCTAAAAGTAAAACTTTTACTTTTACACATTTTAATATTGTTATTCATTTATTCCAGTTAAAATTGAATCATAAATATAATTTATTTTTTTTAAATCAATAACCTAGCCATACAAATATAAATTAGAATACATTCTTCTTTTATCTAAATTCACACTATAAATTATTTAAATAATTTTATGTTTTTTAAATAAAAATGTACATATAAAACTTATAATATATATTGTCACTAGCTTAATAGTTAAAAACATATATTTTCTTTTAAAAAATCATAAGTTCAAATCTAGAAAAAATAAGATATATATAACTCAGATTTTACCAGTCAAATCATTAATCTACAAAAATATATTATAATTTAAATCATTTTAAATATTAATACTTTTGAATAAATTATATAATTCTTTAAATAAATTATAATATAAATATCATATACTCGTAACCACTTATATCTTAAAAAAAAAATCTCTTCACTAGGTTTTAAATACGTGTTTGTTCATCTTTTTACCTTAAAAATTAAAAAATAAAATAATAAACATAATATTAACTATTAATTTTAAAAATGTTATTATCATAGATTATTTCACCTCTATAAAAAGATATTATAGAAAATCAATTATATAAAAACAATATAATATTAATTGTTATGCTTAAAGCATATTTAGTATTGGGTTTTGTAAAAAACCTGTCAACTGATTAACAGTTTTTGAGAAACCACTMTTACTATCCACTTGCCACATAGAAACATTATTATATAGATAGTTTGAAGGTTGGAAATCACTCACATTCCAAATAGATAGTTTATATGTTTAGAAATAAATATTTATATAGACTTAAAACTTCAATTACTTGTATTTTTTAGAAATAGATATACACATAGGTTGGTTTGAAAGGTTGATGGTATACTAATATTTTATTATATTTAGAAACACTATCTTTAATTTTAATTTCACTCTTTTTAAAAGTAAGACTTTTACACATTTTAATATTGAATTCTATTATATTTAGAAACATTATTTCTGATTCTAATTTCACTCTTTCTAAAAGTAAAACTTTTACTTTTACACATTTTAATATTGTTATTCATTTATTCCAGCTAAAACTGAATCATAAATATAATTTATTTTTTTTAAATCAATAACCTAGCCATACAAATATAAATTAGAATACATTCTTCTTTTATCTAA
Source organism: Picea mariana (assembly GCA_032191745.1). Taxonomy (NCBI): domain Eukaryota; kingdom Viridiplantae; phylum Streptophyta; class Pinopsida; order Pinales; family Pinaceae; genus Picea; species Picea mariana. The sequence continues at coordinate 10,137 of JASDQU010210301.1, forward strand.
ATTCACACTATAAATTATTTAAATAATTCTATGTTTTTTAAATAAAAATGTACATATAAAACTTTTAATATATATTGTCACTATTTACACACTGACTGAGCTGACTGAGCTTAATAGTTAAAAACATATATTTCCTCTTAAAAAATCATAAGTTCAAATTTAGAAAAAATAAGATATATATAACTCAAATTTTACCAATCAAATCATTAGTCTACAAAAATATATTATAATTTAAATCATTTTAAATATTAATACTTTTGAATAAATTATATAATTCTTTAAATAAATTATAATATAAACATCATATACTCGTAACTACTTATATCTTAAAAAAAAAATCTCTTCACCAGGTTTTAAATGCGTGTTTGTTCATCTTTCTACCTTAAAAATTGAAAAATAAAATAATAAACATAATATTAACTATTAATTTTAAAAATGTTATTATCATAGATTATTTCACCTCTATAAAAAGATATTATAGAAAATCAATCATATAAAAACAATATAATATTAATTGTTATGCCAAAAGCATATTTAATGTTGGGTTAAAGATATTATAGAAAATCAATCATCTAAAAACAATATAATATTAATTATTATGCCGAAAGCATATTTAGTGTTGGGTTTTGTAGAAAACCTGTCCACTGATTGACAGGTTTTGAGAAACCACTATTACTATCCACTTGCCACATAGTCTTTCTTATTGACTTCTCTACCTACGTTGTTTGAGATACACCTATGAACCGTATATGAATGCCGAAGTAATGAAGGTGTCAGGGCGCGTTTTCAACTATGAATGCCAGTTTTTGGACACGTATATTATGTCCTTATCGCTCCAGTTGTAAACCGACTCCCGAGCATAGGTTTTCGGAAACATCTCTTCGAAACTGCCCCTCTGGCACCCGCAGTCCACCTTTCTGAGAACAGCCGTTGCCTCCTCGCTCAAATCGTATGGCACCCACAGTTTTTGGGATATTTATTTTAAATTGGGTGAAAAATTGTTGGATTCATAGATTTAAGTGATTATTTTTGTAAAATTTGATTACTTTGTAAAATTTTCAACATGTTAAATCGCTAAATCTATTTCTGAATGCAGAAATGTACAGAAATAGATTCTGAACAACAAAAAATAATGATTCATATAAATTTATATAAAAAATATGTATACCTCAATAACTTCTTATAAATAGAATCTGGAATCAAAAATTCTATTTAACCTAACTTATTATTTTCGAATGGAAATTTTGTGTAAAAAATAATAAAGTACTAGTATGTATGGGGTCGTTGAAATACCGAATAAAAATGTTGAAAACTTGTATACTTTAAAGTTTCTAAATTAAAAGAGCATTTTTTAGGTTTTTCTTTTTCACTTTTGAAATTTGATCAGTGAAAGTGTATCGGTGGTAGAGATGAAGATTTCCAAATAAAAAAGTTTTTTCTTTAAATTAAAAAGTAAATTTAAAAGATGAAGAGATGAAGATTTCTAACTAAAATATTTTATTGTACATATGAGAAAGTAATATTTATTAAAATTGAATATATAAAATTTAAAAATATATTTTGAAATAATAAATATTAAATATTTAAAATTATCTTAAAATATAATAATTAATTTGTTGATAATAATTTTAATTCTTTGAAAAAGGTTTAATTTTATTATTTTTTAAAAGTAAAATTACATTTTGTAGATGCATCATTATAGAGGGATTGATGCATGAAAGCTTGTCATTCCAAAAAAAATATACTCAAAAATTAGTTTTTTAAAATCATAGTGACCAATGTATCCATAAAATGCATTGCATAAGAAAAACTCAAATTTACCATTCCACTAATATGTTCTCGTGAGTCTAATAAATGGAGCAAATAAAGTTCTTTCTTCAATGACCAACTTCATCGTGAAAAGGAGGATGGAAATATTCATAGTGTTGCCCATTTATTTCTTCCACAATGAACCAGGAACCATAATCCATCATGATCCCTACCTTTGACAACTCGTCGACTTCTTTGTTATTCTCCCTTTAAACATGTGTAAACACAAACGTGTCAAATTTTTTCACCAACTCTTGAATGTCTTTCAACAGAGGGAGTAAATGAATGTCCACGCATCTCTGATCTTGCCAAAAACTTGTAGATACGTGACTTCTTTTTCTAGTGGGAACAAAATGAGAAGTTTTAGTGAGGATAATTCTCCATAGTTGTTTGTGCGAGAGCTAAGACCCATCTTGAGATTAAATATGTGTGTATCATTTAAAGATAGAGTCGCACCACCTTCACAATGCGCTGGGTTCCCTTGTGAGGCCTCACTGAAAAATGTCCAAGGATGTGTCTTGTCTATGGTCTCCGGGATAAGATTCCCAATCCCTGGTGTTCCCTTCTCCTATGGGTAGACGGTTAAGATGGTTAGACATTGAGCCACAATCATTGAGTGTGGAGTTGTCCTGTCCTGAAAGATACATCGATTATGAGCAAGACATATCCCCCACACCACTTGTTGGAAGATTGGTTATTGTCATTGATGTCAACACTAGCCATTGGCTCTTGGACCCCACAATTGATCGAAGTAGATAGACATGAAGAAAATTACACATGCAGATACAACACCCATGGATGGATAGTATAAGCCATGCCGCTTCCGATGGTATGTGGCACGTCACGTGGATCCTCACAATTGAGGAGAAATGAATTTTTGAATATGACAATGGGAATTGAAGTAGAAACTACATGTCGACTCTAATGTTAAAAGGAAGTGACATAAAGGGTATAAATACATCAAGTTCTTTCGTCTACAAGGACAAACTTTTCACCAATTCAAAAGTTATTGTAAGAGGTCATCATCAAAATAGTGAACCAACTTCAAATAAGATCATTTTAATTTCAATATTTTTATGATTCCAATTAAAAACATTAATATGTCAAATCCCACTAGGTTGATTGGTTTAGAAGGGTTTCGTTTGTAGGGCGACCCAAGGTCGAAACCCGTTGTAGTTGGGAGAGACACCCAAGAAATCTAGCTAGCTATGGGTTGGTGCATCAGAGGTGATTTTGACAGCTTAGATGCCCCCATAGTTTCTTAACAAATTACTTCGGCATTCTCATTCCCCCACTTAGGGGGTATGATAGTTAATTTAAAAAATGTTATTATCATAAATGACTTTGTTTGTGAGAATTATATTACAAAAGTATGGTGACTCAATCTTCTCTCATATAAATTCATACTTTTAAATTTGTTTATTCAATTTTTTTTTTTTTTAATGAAATATTGATGCACATTATTACAATTTTAATTGATGAGTTGTATTTGTATATTAGGTAGTATTTTTTTTATTATTTTTCTTTTATTTATTATTATTATTATTTTAGATTATATGATATTCAATATCTTAGTATCCAACTAAATAGTCAAATTTGACCTTTTAAATGATCATAAACTCAACACGCATCATAGATCTTTAATCCTAACTCTAAACATTTCCATGTAAAAAACTCTCGTTGAATGAAATTTCCATAATCAAAGGCATGTTCTTTTTTATGAAAATAAAACTGATCTTTTCTTAAGGGATTTAAATAGGGAATTAAATATCTTAACTTATAAGGACAACATCGAATATCTCTATCATAATTTTATGCATAGTCTAACTGTTCTACGTTTTTGTCCTTTTTTGGGGATATTTTCCCAAAAAACGACAACAAATTGTTGAATCTGCATATTGGAGTGGTGATTTCTGTATAATTCGAGTTCCCTAGGGGTTTTTCAGCATGCTGAATCCATTTCTACATTCATAAATGCAATTTAAACAACAACAAAAAAAAGTAATTTCGTGAAGATTTATGTCGTCGGATTCTAGCAAAAAAGGAAAAAACATAGAACAACTAGACAGCGTTATAATTTTATAGCAACACTTTTCACTTCCACTAACATGTTCTCCTTTGAGGTGTCATGTGAAAGGAATAATAGAAAAACCAACCCTTGTTATGATAACCAATGTAAAATTCCTAGGAAAGTAATTAGGGATGCTTTTTATGAGTCCTTAAAACTCGATAAGATAAATACATATAAATCTCTAATTAAGAGGAAAAAAAGATGCTATATAAATAAAAAGAAAGTGTGGATTCTACACATGTCTAAGCGTGATCCTAAAAAGCTATGGAGAAAAATTGTAATTTTTAAAACTAAAGAAAATAATATGATTTCCTTTAAGGAATGGAATTCCTACCTTAAAAGTCTTTACGAATTTCCTAATCCTTTGGACACCGTTCCCAATGTTCTTACATACGATGAGGTTTTTTCTGAGGAAGACATAGACTTCGGGGTTAAGTGTCTCATAAATGGAAAAGCTAAGGACATTGAAGACTACCAAGCTAATTTTTTAAAAATCGAAGAGCCTATCCTCATCCCTCCCATACATAAGATCTTCAATTTAGCAGTCAAGAAGGGCTTCCCTAAATCCTGGAGAGAAAACTCCATTGTACCCTATTTTAAAAGTGGTGATAAAAAATCCCCCTCTGATTATAGGACCACTATGATTGGCCCATTTTATCCAAGCTATATGGAATTATTTTGGTAATGAGGATTAGCGTATGGCTAAAATCCATTGAAAAAAGAGATAAATTCCAAGATGGATTTTGGAGATATCATTCAACTGCAGAATACCTTGTTTATACACTTAGGATCATTGGGGAGTGTCGCAATAATAAAACCAATCTCTTGTATTATTGTTTCATTGACTTTTGAAAATCTTTTGACATAGTTCCCAGGAAAAACTTTGGGATAGGTTGGAAGACATAAAAGTGCTTGTCAAGTTGAGGGATGCTAGAAAAAGGTTGTATTAGAGTGTTATTTCCAATTTTAGGAAAACTGAAGTTTGGCCAGAAGAAATTAACTACAATATTGGAGTCAAACAAGGTTGTCCCTTGTCCCCTACTCTTTTTGGCATATACATTGACAAGTTAGAAGATTGTTTGGAAGAAGTAGGTTGTGTCCACCCAACTCTCGCTGGTATAGACATCATTCATCTTTGTTACATTGATGATATTGTTCCTATGGAGAGGAGTCCTGGTGATATTGGAAAGCAACTAATAATTCTCAAGGATTTATGGTTCAATATAGGTATGACTATGAATTATGAAAAAACAAAATTCATGATAATTAAACCAAATAAGATCAATTATGGTACTTTCATACATGACAAAAAAAACTTGGAGGAAGTGCTTCTGTACAAATATCTCATAATCGATATTCACCACAATCTCAATTAGAATTATAGAATTTATAAAAGGATTAATTAAGGGTGGAAAGCTTATTATGGGCTAGAAAACAATTGTAATTCAACGGACATTTAAATATGGGATAAGAAAAAACTCCTCTTTAAGTCTCTCGTTACTCCTTTTATTCTATGTATATGTCAATTTTGGGATGCAGTATATCTAGAGATTCATGGAGAAAGATAGACTAGATCCAAAAGAATTTTATAACCTATAATTTCAAGAATAAGTTAAACAACATGGAAGGAAAGAGGCTTCCTAAAATTGCTTCAAACTCTAGCCAAACCCACCTTTGGCTCAAGCGGGGATGGCATAAGCATGCCCACTCTTAAGGCATGGGGTAATAAAAAAAGATATCATATTGTAGTATAAGGATAATATTAAAAATATTATTACATGAAAATTTTTGGAGAAAATGTGGTGCCAAAAGAGTTAGAGGGAAAAAAAAGTTAAGATATCATAATGAGGTAATCAACCCTAATCTAGAAGACAAAAAAGTGTCTCTTTTTTTACAAGTATAAAGAAAAAAATAAACATTGCTAAAATAAGAACAACTTCTCATGCATAATGAGGTAATCAACCCTAATTTAGAAGACAAAAAAAGTGTCTCTTTTAGACTAGAAAAAAAGTGTCTCTTTTTAGACAAGTATACAGAAAAAAAATCTTTGCTAAATTAAAAACAACTTCTCGTGACCTCCATAGTGAAAATAGCAATTGGTCAATTCCCAAAACCCCATGGGATGAGAGTGTCTATCACCTTTGTGACACTAAATCACTTTCTCTTAGAATGTCCAGCATAGATTAGATCTCAATTTCAAAAGATTTTTTGTATACCACCCACCTTCCTAACCTTTTAACTCAACAAAATTATTAGATCTCAATTTCAAAAGATTTTTTGTACACTACCCACCTTTCTAACCTTTTAACTCAACAATATTATGGTGATCTTGTAACACTTCTAAGAATGTTGAAATAAAATTACAAAGAATTACAAGAAATCCCTTACCTTCTTAAGGTCCTATAAACCAATTAGATGCCAGTAAGAAGTTAATAGTTGTCATCATTATCACAAAATTTATAGTATAGTTTAAATTATTTTATTAACGCTTTTAAATAAACTATTGAATAATTTTAAATAGATTATCCGTACAACTGATCATATATTCATTCTGAGTTTCATAAAAAAAAATATATATGCTTAAAAAAATTAAACAAAAATATTTTGTAAGAGTAGAATTCAGAGTTTGCACTGCCTTGGAATTCATTTGATTTTTCAAGATGGCTCTTCATCATGACAAAAGATAAATATTTTTTTTTATATTTAAAAAAAATCCATTAACTTAAAAATTAAAAATTTTAAAGAGTAAAAATTAAAAATTTTAAAGAGTAAAATATTTTTTTTAAATCTTAAATATTATAGATGGTTTTTTCTATAAAATAAAAAATTATTCTATACGATTCAAAAATTTTAAATAAAAAAAAGATAACTTCAATAAACTAATATAATTTCTTTAAAAATACTAAAAAAAAAAACAAATATATTGGCAAAAATTGTACAACTTAATATATATAAAATGAATATGAAATGAAAAACCTAACCATTAAAAAAAACACTCCATACAGCATTAACATGATTAATGATATTTTCAAAAATCATTTTACAAGTCCCAATAGCGTGAGCTGGAATATTCAGTCCATTACAAAAGTAACCATTACCTTTAGTAGGAGCTAGAATCTGCTGCCAATAGCCTCATATGAGCTAGAATCTTCAATCCATTACAAAAGTAACAATTACCTCTAGTAGGAGCTACAATCTTTAGTCCATTATTAGAAAAGGATGACGAAGGTTAATTCTAAAAGCCAACAATGTATAGCTTGTTAGGTAGTATTGAATGCTACAATAGGTTGTATATACATTATTCGATTATTTTGATAGATATGTTTGGATATATCTGACGATGTATATATCAGGTGTCATAGCATTCAACATTGTTCAACGGGTTATCTATTACTCACCAATTCTAAAAAGATTAAAATTAAATTGTTTAATAATATTAAATTGATGATATTCATAGATTTATAATATTGCATATTTTTAGGTTATGAGCTTAAAAATTAATACCGAATAATGATCCATAATAGTTACACAATAGCATATATATAGCAATGAGAAGTATAAGAAATTGATGAGAATTAGAGACAAAGAAAAGATAAAAAAAGACAATGAACACAATGTTCTTTTGTGAAGAATATGTATGTGTCTGGGATGGTTTGTTATCAATATTTATTTGTTCTAAGTGACACATTCATATTTCCAATTTCCTCGTGTGAACCATTCTCGTCCATGAACCATTCTCGTCCATCAAGGAAAACAACCTTTTGCAACAAAGGTGGAAAAATAGTTTGACAATCCTCATTCGAATAAAGATCCATGATAAAGACTACACATTTTAAGAGGTGTGTGCAAGGCATGATGAAAAACCACGTAATGAACTCCACTTTTTTTCCATGGAAAAATTTCTCATTATATTCAACAGAGTATAATTTTTTACATATTTCAGCATACTTTTTCGCATATGGTGCCTATGCCTGAGATAAAACGCGGCTCTGTACAAAACAGTTCCAGCTACTGAGGAAACATACCCTATTCTCTTCCAGAGTAAAGCAATGATCATCGGTTGCCAGCTAACAAGGAGTCACTCCCTGTCCAATTACCAGTGTAATAAAAACAAGAAAAAAAACAAAACAACCTTTGTTTCAGAGGAGGAAGTCTAGAAAAAACTAGCATGTTCTTCGTAATATAGCTTGAAAAGATCTAAAGAATGCTGAAATTTTTCTGAATAAAAATAACATGCATTAAAGAAAAATTGTCGAGGAGGGACCCTCAATGCCATCCTCCCATTGAGAGTAATTAATTTGACCAAAGGGCATTGATAGTGCTTCTTTTGAAAAAGTGTCTGCAATACAACTGTCTTCTCTAAAGATATGGGCAAAAGATAAGGTCCTAAAATGCCGAAGGGCTTCTTGAGTTCTATCTTTCTAGCTCAATAGGTCATCTGCCTGGAGATCTTCCTTCCCATTGAGCCAATCAATTACAATTCTTGCACTACTACATATGGGCGGATTATTCCACGAAAACTTTCCACGCTTCAACTAGTTTCATATTTTTTTTAAACAGGGCAGGATTTTCGTTGCTATTGCCATGAAAGTTCATTGCAATATCGACGAAAATCTTATTTAAATCTAGTCGGGATTTTCGTCGCTATAGCGACGAACTTTCGTGGCAATAGCGACGGAAATTTTGCCTATCTCATTGGTCGGTGTTAATGGCTAGTTGACTATTTTATCTTTATATATGTGACTTCAAGAGACTTTGCGACACAATTGCTATAGTTGTGACACTGTTCTTGGCTTTTGTTTGAGCTGATTATTTTTTCCGTCACCCACCGGTTGAACAAATCCAATTCTCGATCTACATAGCTCAGATTTTGAACTTGCAAGGTTATTATGTTATTTTTTATTGATGTACTCATTTAACTTGTAAATTTTTTTTCAAATGTCCAAATTTCATTTAGCTTGTTTTTTCCTTGATAATATATTATAATATGTGTAGTACCATATTTCATGTCTTTGGTTTTTGGATCTAGTTAGTACATTCTATGGAAAAAGGTATGTGGATTCCATAATTTTCTAGGTTTATGGAATCCACATACCCTTTTCCCTTCAATTGTAGCTATAATCGCTCTCTCTCTTTTCATTGATAAAGATATGGAATTGCTCTTGAAACTCAACCCTGATCAGTGAAATCATAGTAATTGATTGTCATTTTCTTCTCTCTTTTAATTTTTAAGACCTAACAAAAAAACACCAACAAATCTTGATTGAAGCTTTGATAC
>JASDQU010210302.1:5851-16639 GCA_032191745.1 Picea mariana
CAGACCCCATAGCCCAATGGATGTGTGATTTGTCTCAACCAACTTTAAAAATCCTTTACAACAAAACAAAACTCGTGCCTTTACCTAGCCTAATATCTTAATTCAAACAAAGCTAAATTATATAGAGAGATCCCTCTTTGAAGTTGGAAGGGCTAGATCCCAGCTTTAAAAGCGGTTGGTTAAGGTTACCTTTGTATATTTCCTCTTTTCAACCTCTAGGAAATTTACAGAGTGATAACACATACTGACTAGACCTGAAAGTATCCCTATGGCTCTACCTGAATCAAATTCCAATCAATAACATGGTTAGGATCATGTATATACTTTTTCAGCAAAGATACATGAAATACATTATGCACATTCATGGAAGTAAACAATGCAAGCATGTATGCAATTGGCCCTATTCTGTCTAAGATCTCAAATGGACCACATAATCTAGATGCTAGTTTTTTACAACTACCCAACTTCAATGAACTCTTCTTGGGCTTCACTTTTAAAAGAACATTCTCCCCCACTTTAAATTCTCTAGTTGTCCTATTCTTATTTGCATACATTTTCTATATATCTTGAGATACCTTTAAATTCTACTTAATTCTAACCATCTAGTCTTCCATGTCCTTGAGAAATTCTAGCCCAAGTACTACTCTGTCTGCTGGGTTTTCCCAACTTACTGGAGTATTGCATTTTCTACCATACAAAGCCTCAAATGGGATCATCTTCAATGAAACTTGATACCCATTATTATAGGCAAACTCAACCAAATGCAAGTAGTCTTTCCACTTCGATGGTTTATTCATCACACACATTCTCAGCATGTCTTCAATCACTTGGTTGACTCTCTCTCCCTTCCCATATGACTATGGATGGTATGCTGTGCTAAAATTAAGATTTGTACCAAATTATTTAAATAATCCCCTCCAAAAATTTAAAGTAAACTTTGTATCTTTATCTGAAACAATTGCCTTAGGTATCGCATGCAACCTAGCAATTCCCCTCATGTAAGTTTCTGCAATATTAGTTGTTGTATGAGTCATTTTCACAGGAACAAAATGAGAATCCTTTGTCAATTTATCCACAACTACCATTATGGAATCATGTTTCCTTGCTTTCCTAGGAAATTTAATTATAAAATCTGTTATCACACAATCTGTACTTTCCCAAAGCCCAAGGAAAGTGGATGCAAGATTTGTGTAACAGGGGGTGACCTATCACTATCACCTTAACATGAAACCCCTTTCTATTTAGGAGAATGTTAAAGTACCCCAGGGGATATGTCCCCAGTGACCTAAAGGTTTGAGAAGGATAAGGTAAAAGGCACAAGAAAGTCCCCCCCCCGCTCTCACAGGTCACTCAAGTCAAAGGTTCTTCATGTCTTATAGAGATGAAGAAAAAAAGGTAAATAAGGTGTACCTACCCAGAACAAGACAAAAAAATAGAAAAGAGTAGCAACTTCCAAGTACCAAATGATGTTAGTGCTTCATAAGACCGTTAATTTATGAAAAAAATAAGTAAGCTGATATAAAATTGCAGCAATGTAATTATTTACAACAACCACAATAATTATGCTTTGAAATTGCTTGAAAAAGACAAGGTAATATATCTTTGAACTGGGAGAATGATAACTACTTGTTACAAGCAAAATTGGCAATGTCCAATCAACATTTAATGTCACTTTTAAAATAAATTTGCTGTTGTTAGATGGATGTAGCAATATTTTGGAACAACAACAAGTTAGTCAATGTATTAGTCTAGTTTAGGGTTAGTAGAGGTTAGTAAAAGCTTCAAGGATAAATGTTTGAGTGTTGGTTTGATCAATAATCCATTATAATGAGTAGACTAGTGCCTTTTAGGGTTTATGGAGTCACAATAGCAACAAAAAAACTTGGAGCAAATTAGAAATGATAATACTTTGTCAAAGGAGAAGGGATGAATGGATGAGGTGTTGGCTACCCAAGGCCTCAAGCATTCAAGTCCTAGGGAGAAATTTTCTAGAAAGTAAGGGATCTTAGGCCCTAGCGAATTTTTCCTTCCTTAGAATATTGAAATAAAATAATGCAATAGGCAAGTAGAGTAACACTACTAGAGAGCTAGCACTTTAGGGCTCTAGTAGCTACTTCTTAAACAAGGTGCACTTCATAAATTTAAACAAGTGGAAAACTATAGAGAGAAAGAAGTAACTTATGTTTCTCTCCTAGGGTTTAAGCAAGCAATTTCATAATCTTTAACATGAACCAAGTAAAATTTACCGCAAGCATTCATTGCATAAAAAAATTTCAGATTTTCTACTTACTTCACCAAGAATAATCAAGCCAAACACTAGTTGAAGGTCTTCCACAATGAGAAATAGCCAAAATACACCAAAACTTGTCTCTCCAAGAAGTTGTGCACTATTTAGTTCAACCAATAACCCTTAAAGAGGGCTGAATTTCAGACCAAACCACTTGTGTAATGAGTGATGATGAAACAATGAGAGTATTTTCTCTCTATTTATACAATAACAATGACCTTTAATTAAAATTAGGTCATAAAAAGGCCGACTTGGCCAAATTACATTAAAAATCAAGTTTTTACATAAATGAAGGTAATTAAACCCCAAATTCAGTTCCAAAGGTGACATCATGCCCTTCTAGGGTGACATTGATCTCCTAGGGTGGAACGCTAGGCCCCATATGTAGAACATTTTGCCTCCAAAGGCCCTCGATGATGCCACGTGCCAACTAGCACACAATTTCCCTCATAAATGCAAACCCTAGCTCTAGATGATGTCCAGGGTCATAATGATGATGTCATGGTCTCTCAAGGATCAACATCTAGGTGTAAGAGAAAGATCCCCTTGGGTCTAGGTATATTAGAGTGTCTCAAGGGAAACGTCCTTCTTTCTTTTTGGTGCAAGTCTTTGATGTCTCTTTTCCCCTGGTTGGGGTCACAACATCCATCTGTGGGATTTCAGGCCCATGGAGGTCCAAGCTAATCATTCCCCCATATGTACCTATCCATCAATCAAGGTTCTGCAACAACAACAAGTACACCCTCCAGGGGTTCATAAGTCACATGGATAATAGCAATGTTAATCACATATGATAATCAAATTACCCAAACATGTGCATAAAACCCCCCTTTACCTAGACAAATGCTCAAAGACATTATGCAGTTTAATAATTCAGGTTTCGAGAAGGTCTCAGGATGTCCTATTGGGATAATCCTCCTTAAGTTTGGGGTGTTTCCTAGGTGAGAACCAATCTAGTTCATGTAAGTGTGTGTGAAGTGGCATGGGGGGAAGTGTTTGGGCACATGGTGCAGGAATAATAGGGAAATGTAGATCTTACTTGTGGGTGACTTTGTAGAGGGCGAGCTGCACCTTATCATGGATGCCATTGCTTACTAGCCCATTCAATGCATTTTATTCTTAGCTTATTGCTTTTGGTCTGTTTTGTTCATGCTTCAAGGGAAGAGCTGGGGGACACTATTTTGGATTGGTGACCAGAGGTGACAATGTTACCCACAAGCATTTCACGAAGATGAGAAGGTTGGGTTGTGATGAGACCCCCTTTCTCTTGGCTTTTCCACCAAGAACCACTACCCTAGTTTGGTGACCAAATAGATGGTAGTGTCATACCACTACATTCCCATGGTCCTAATAGGTGGGCTAATGATGAGACCTCCCATCCACCAACTGGTACCTTGAATTTTAATTTATCTTATGGGTTCCCTTTTCTTATTGAGAATATTTTTACTTCTTTCTCAGGAATCCCTGGGTGAAGCATATCAAATGTTTCATTTTGGATTTTAACTCTTTCCAACTACTTTTACCCTTTGGGCCTTTAGCCCCTTCTTCCCACAAGGCAAGGTAAAATCCTTCATAGTGTGGAAAACCTAATGCCTGAACTAAGGTGGGGGGAAGATGAGAGGAATCATGATGGAAAGTGGTAAGTATGGAGGGAATGGACAATGACCTTTCATATACCCACCCAGTGGCAACTCATCCTAAAGAGAGATCAACTTACTAAGGCATCATGTCACCCTCCCAGGTATGAACAAGTTAAAGAGCATAATTTGCAAGAAAAAATTATGAAATGAAGGAGAATTCCATGCAACATACTTAAGTGCTTCAATAATCAGAGTGACACATACCATGATACCTGGACTCATTACCTCATGGTGCAAGACTTATTGCTACTTTAGGATTGGGCTGGTGGGATGGATGTTGTTGGTGTTGATAGATGGGCTGCACTAAAGAAAAGATGGGTCCTTAGGGCCATGCTCAAGTCATTCAGCTCTCGACACTCCATGTCTAGGACTTGTGGGCCTTGAGACATGGTCTCCTTAGTTATCCCTAGGTAGGGGATAAAATATGGCTCCAAATCGGGGACATGTGCTCACCGTAGAGAGAAAGAGAACCTAAACATCTCTGGTATGACCTATTCCTGCTAAATCTCAAAAAAATGTATTAGTGATCCTTAGAGTGGTGATATCACCCCTTGTTCATATATGATAATAAAATAACATCTCTAATCTAACATATGATCATGATCGTGCATATATACAAGTGAGACAAAATAATATGTAAAATGTAACTACAACTATGCTAACATGATATGTAGATGGTATATACAATGGATGAAAATGCCTACCTACCTCTACTTACCTATTGGTTGAATGCTAGGTGTAGTCAAATAACCAGTGAAAACATCCCAAAAAAATCAATAACACCCGCCTCTGTGCTTCATCATAAACCAAAACAATGACAAGTCAAGCACAAAAATAACATGAGTTAGAACATGTATCACATCATCAGAAATCGTAAAGTCTAGCTCATGGAGGTGGGAGGGAGGAAAAAAATTATGCAAAGTCACACTTCTAGGAAAGTGCTCAATCCATCTCAAAAAGGGATCGTGAAAAATCAAAGTCTCAAAAGACTCACTCAAAGAGTCTGAAGGTTGGATACCTTGGACGTCATCACATCCTGAGGTCTAGGAAAGGACTAGTAAGAACCTAGAGGATGACTGGAAATTTCTTAAGGGAAGGTTGAAAGACTGAGACAATAAACTTATTCTTAAGGTATTCAACATACCCTTGGATTCTAAAAGAAGGATTTTCTCTGAAGAAAATGCAAGACACGGGATATGTTTCCCAACTACACCCTTAGTGACATAACGAGGTAAAATAGTAGAGGGGGATGGACATCCTTGTCACAAGTATCCTACTTTAGGCATGAAACATCCTCACCTTTATCAAAATCTGAGCAAAACGATGGTTTCTAATCTTATTCATAGAATAAATCCAAGTGATCAAAGGAATACTCATCAAATTCCTCAAGGTATGACCGGAAATCATCAGGAGAATATTGCATTGGGTCATCCTTGGATGCTTGGATTTTTTTTGTAATTATAACATAATCTTGTTGCCAAACATCAAAATTATTAGGAACATCATATGATTGTTGTAAATTCAACATTCAAACATATCCTTCCATATCATAAATGGGATCCTCATTAGAACCAATCACATCCCACTTACGTCTTCCAACACATATGAACTCATCAATATTATCAACCATGTCACTACCTTTATCATAACATGAAGGATTTAGTGCATCCAAGGGCTCCTCTAGTACTTCTTCACTTTCCAAATCATAAAATAAAGCATCATCAAAATCTTGGAAAGGGAAACAAATTACCGTATTCACTTCTTGCTGTGCAAGAGCGTCAATGGCTTGGATGACTTCATAAAATGGAAGAGGGTATAGTACATCATCCCCAAAACTCATCTCTTTAATCACGTCTTTATTATAAAATGAAGGACCTAGCTCTTCCAAGGGTTCCTTTATGTAACATCCCACTTTGGCGCACTGACAAAACTTATTCTTTGAGGACACTTGCTCGCAAGTGATCTGGATTTTTATGATAATAAACCACTTATCCTTGATGATGATGCATTATGATTGATGACATGATGTTCTTCTATTGTTGTATACAGGTGCTATTGACTCAGTTTATTTGAGTGTGCAGGGTTTTGACCTGGAGGATGCAGAGGCATCGACGGAACCCTTGGACTCCAGATTGAGTCAGGGAGTGTGATATTGAATTGATTTATTTACCATGATATTTATTGATTTGATGATATGTTTTTGACATGTTTTGACATGATGGTTGATGATGCAAGCTGACGATAGCTTGCTGACCAGACTCACATTTGGAGTAAAGGGGCCACACATGATTTCCAGAGAGGTTGAGGGAGAGGTGTGGACAACAGCCCTGCCACAGCCTACTAGCACTCCCACCGTGGCTCGAACTGTAGGTTAACGATTACCTAGTTCGAGAGGATCCATGATGCCATGAGGGTAGACTGCGACAGTCACTCAAAATGATTCTAAGGGGCGCGCAATAAGGCGGGGGCCTTATTCCTTAGAGCCCTTAGTCTCCCACAAGTTCACCTGGTGGAGTGTTGAATCCATGGGTTATATATGTCTACCAATCCGTCAAGTAGGAGAGTGGCACCCTTGGAGCACGTGGTGCATCCTGAAGGGCACGTTGCGCAACAAAAAGAAACAAGGCGAGTGGCACCCTTGGAGCACGTGGTGCATCCTGAAAGGCACATCGCGCAATAGAAAGAAACAAGGCGAGTGGCACCCTTGGAGCCTGTAGTGCATCCTGAAGGGCACGTCGCATTGATGATGATGTTGAGACAAACCTAGATGACCCTAAGACCTTAACGCCTGACGAAATTCCTAAGACGACTCCCCTAATTAATTGTCGCCCAGTTCAAATCTGAACCTAAATTTAAAACACCTCTAAGATAAAATTTTGACTAGCCTTAAGTGAAGACCCTCCAAAAATAAACTTAAGGACGTAAACTAAAACCCTCCTAAGTGTTAGTTAAAGTCTTCTTAAAATTTAAGGGGGTAAAGTAACGAGGGAGATAAATTAAGTGAAACCCATGGCTTTTAAATTATAAAGAAGAATTAAAATTATTAAAGTGTGGGAGTATAAACACTAGGATTTTAGAAATACAATGAAAAGATTAATAAGTGCTTTATCATTTGGGTTTTAAAAAAAAATTAAAAAAAATAAAGATAAATAAATAAACAAAAAAAAAAAAGGAGGAAAGGAACAATTAATCGAAATAAGGAAACTTGTATTAAAGGAAACTTAATATTGGAAAGTAGGAGACATAGGGTAAAAAGCGAAAAGGAATCAACATTTAAGGAGTTACTAAAAATCAGAAACTTCATTTTAGGAAAGTTATTAAAAGCTTGAGAGGGGATCTAGGAACCCTAGGAGTAATTTTAGGAGCGATTAAAGGGGGGGTGAGGGAATTGAGTCTTTTAATTATTAAAAAGAAATGAATTTTTGGAGAACCATGGGGATTAGTGACACTTGGACGGCAGTGAAATTTTAGAGGTTTGTCATAAAAATTTAATTAATAATGATTTAGGAAAGTAGGTGGGTCTCAAATTTCTATAAAAGACGGGGAAAAGAAGGAAGAAAGGATGAACGATTATCGTAACGTTACGCTGCCGGATTGTGGCTTGATAGATTGCTTGTGAGGAGTTGGGTTTATCTCAGCTGTATTGGAGTGGTAGCTCAGCCTTGGAGGTGAGCTGAGAAGCTAGGCTTATTTCTGGATCTTGTGTGGCCCCTTTGCGGCTCGGGGGGCTAAGGGGGAAGAAGAGTACCCCTAGTGATTGGCTGGGAGGTACCGATGGGTCGCTATGGTCGGCAAGCAGGAGTGGCGAGGAGCTACACGGAGCGCGAACGTCATCGAGGCAGGTGACAAGGCCACGGTATGCTATTTTTTTATTTGTAGAGTAGATTGCATTCAAATTATGCTTAGAATCTGTCTTTGATTGCATTCGGTCATGAGGAAAAGAAGTTAAAAAGGGTTATTTTTCTGCGGTTGTATCATGCTGGAAGGATAATGGTGGTCCTGCGATTAAGCTCGAATATGAATGTACTTAATGTCAATTACATCTGCCGGGGATGAGAGATAGCTAAAATTTACATGCAGTAATTTGTATCGAAATTTATAATTTTTACATAATTGGGTTATGTTAATGTGTGTCCATTTCATGTCTGATACGATCCTGGTGATGGCTAATTTTAAGTAAGAAATTCTTAGTTGAAGCACATGGGAATCCATTTCGGTGATTGTCTTGTCTTGAGAATTGAAACACGTTGAGAGCCCATTTAACAAACATCTTTGACTGTATGAACGGTTCCCTTACTATTGGATAGCAGTATTGGCCGAGAATGGTTCAGATTTGTAGACATGGGATACCTCACGTCTACATTCTCATAAAATGGATTCCACTTGAAACCAGTACCGTTGCACATCCCTTTACTGGTTTTCCTTCCTGTCATAAGCAATTCGAGTATTACAGACTGCAGGTGATCTCCTTTAGGCTTTTAAATGTAGTCGTTGTCATCCTACCTGTCTGTCCTACCTTTCGCGCCATATAAGTTCTTCCAACTAATTGCAGTGTTCTTCGTATGAAGCTCATTGTGGTAGGTGGCGTGTAAACCCTTCAGTGGTAATCTCCTTTCTCCGTCGATTACCAAGGAAACTAGTTCGATCCCTAGCATTTTTACCCTCAAGTCCTCCTCGCGCGCGCACCAGTAAGTTCCTAACGAGCGTCCTCCTTGTCGGGTGCCATCAAACCCTACTGGCCTCTGTTGAAAGATTCCTTACCTGTAATCACACCCTGTACAAAACTCTGCCATTACCTCGGAAACCTGAGCGACGTCCATCCTTGACCTACGTGCTTTCTGTCAGGATTCGCTCTGCGAACTATTTATTTTTCCTCAGCGTTTTGTTGGTTAACCTTCCCTGGGCGTTGGGTCGTTGAACCACGCGTGGGGCATGTTAATTTCCCTGTGTTTTCCTTCCCTAATTGGTGGGCGGTCGCCAGGGGTTGGTGGTTACAACCTGTTCATGAATCGTTCTGTTTTATCTGGTTTTCTTTCTGCCACACAACTGATATGCATAAATTCTTAGGAGTTAGTGCATGCACTGGGCTCGTGTTGATTTATGTGTTAAATGTGGACTCAGAATAGGGAATTTGTGATAGGCTGAGCGTTAGTTAATCCCTGTTCTCTCACACCACTCCCTTCGGTAATATTCGTCAAATTGCAACGTAAATGTCATTTAATTTGAAACGGTGATGATGCTGTTAGATAGCAATGTTGACAGATGTTAATTCGAATGCCAATGATGATGTTAAATCGCTTAGTCATATTGGTAAGGTCACTGTAAGGTAGAATAGTAAATTTCTGTTGCATGATTGGTATACATTTTACTGTATTATTGGTTTGTTTTTTTTTGAGCGATTGGTATTGATAAAAAGTAAGTTTCTGTTGCATGAGGTTAATATTAAATTTCTGTTGTATGATTGGTATATATTTTACTGCCTTACCCATTGTTTGCCTTTTAAAATAATGGAATGCTAATGATACCGATAGTATGTAGTTTTGATGTTCTATATATATCGCCTTTTTATAGTAGTTATTTTTAAATGTTGGCGTTTTAAAGTATGGATAATTCTGTACCATGTTCATTAATATTGTTATATTTTCACCTGGTCCTTTTGAATATTGTTATGGCTATATATTGACGTTCCCACTTATGATGTCATTTTTAAACATGATGATAATGTTATTTAAATGTAGGTGTTTTAAACATGATGTCCCTTTTTTAAAAACATGATAATTAATGTAGGTGTTTCAAACATGATGTCATTTTTAAACATGATAAAGGTAGGTGTTTTAAACATGATGTCTTTTTAAAACATGATGATATTGTTATTTTTAAATCTGATGTTAATTATAAATGTGATGTTATTATAAATATGAGGTTAAATATGAGGTTACTTATGGCAATAGTAATGAGAATTTATGATCAAAACTGAACATCGAATGTGAGCTCCCCATGTTTACCTGAAGGTCTCTATTTTTGGTAAGGTCATTGAAAACCTTATGGTGGTAGCATAAGAGGGAGTGTAATTATGGCCGAGATATGTGATATAAAAATAGGTGTTTAAAAATCCATGGCAGTGTTATGGTAACTTCCATCGTTAATAATAACATGTATGGTGTAATAACCTTGAGTTGAGTACAATAGATTACGCGGAGTTGGTAAATGAGGGTTGTTGTTCTGTAATAATGTTGAATTTGGGTTTTGTTGTCGGAGTCCTCTTGTCACATGCCATCTGTAAGGGGCGTATTCATCCTTTTTGTTTATGTTGCGCTTGATAGTATTCAATGGGTTGCTTGGTCGGTTGTGTCGGGCGGGATGTAGACACCCCTTGGTAGCCTTAGGAGACTTGTCTGTATGTGTGATTTTTCTTGTGAAGAATCCAGTGCCGTATCAAGAGTCTCGGGCCCTTTAAAGGCAAGGTTTCCACTCTTGCGACACACCTGACAGAGATTACTAGTTTCTGTCTGAGCAGTCGGCCAGGAGCCTATCTAATCTTCTTTCGAGAAGACATAAGACTAAAAGCCCTGCTTTTCTGTGCAGAAATAGTAAACTCTACTGTTGGATTCTTCCACCTGTGACCGTACTGTACTTAACACCTGATGTCATTTTCTACTTACAGCTGCGAGTTGTACGCCTTACGTCTAGGGGCGTTTATTGCTTGTTGTCACTATGATATGTCGTGGTCATCTTGTTGTGTTCGACTGTCTGGCATCTTGTTCTAGGTCGGGTTACTAGTTTCTGCCTGAGTAGTCGGCCAGGAGCCTGTCTAATCTTCTTTCGAGAAGACATAAGACTAAACGCCCTGCTTTCTTGTGC
>JASDQU010210304.1:13354-25758 GCA_032191745.1 Picea mariana
TTTTTAGGTATTTGCATGGCACTACTAGCTATGGATTGTGCTACAAAGGAAGATCAGGATTGGACAGAGTGGTGAATATACATGGCTTTGTGGATGTAGAATGTGCCGGAGATCTGGATCGTAGGAGATCTACAAGTGGGTATGTGTTTAACCTGTTTGGAGGAACAATAAGTTCGATGAGAAAAATACAGGTTGTAGTGGCACTTTCAACTATAGAAGTTGAATACATGGCAGCCACTCATGCAAGTAAGGAATCAGTATGGTTACAAATGTTGTGTTCAGGTATTGGATTGGTACAACAAGTTGTAAGGATAGATTGTGACAGTCAGAGTGCAATTTTTCTGGTGAAGAACTCGGCTTATCATTCAATGACAAAGCATATTGATATTCAATATCACTTTGTGAGAGAAATGATTGAAGAAAAGAAAGTATTGTTGATGAAGGTGTACACTTTGAAGAATGTTTCAAATTCATTAACAAATTTTGTGAGCACTGAGAAGTTCTCTTGGTGTAGAGGATCCATGGGCATTGTTGCCCTAGATTGTTGACTATGTAACCCCCTATATGCAAACAAAACAACAAGTGGGAGAATTTTGGGTATGTGTTATATTCTTTGCACGAGTAGTAGTGTTTGAGTTGCATCGGGCGAAATCCCCTCGCGAGGGGGTTCGGGGGCAGCGCCCCTAAGAAAAAAAAAATCCTTGGGAAACTTGTCACATATTTAGGTGGTTTTTCGGCACATGGTTTCTTTGCCGATGGTTTTCTATTTCCGATTAAGGAATTAGGGTTGTTGACTAATCCAGGTCATTGGGTTAGGGTTTTGGATGTCGTTGGCTCCTATATGTATATTGTATTGTAAACAATGTAATACTATGAATGAATATAGAATATGTTGGTTTTCCCGGTTTGGGTTTTCAGGGGAAAAATCTCTGTGTAATGTTTGTATTTTCCATTGTATCTTTTCTGCTCTTTTACTGAAAATATGGTTGCACTAAATATTGTACAAGGTTAAAATCTACATCAGTGAGTCTGTAAGCTATGGCCGGTGAGCCAAGATTTGTCTTTTGTAATCACGTTATCATATTAATAAAAATACATCATTGTTGCAGACCTTAGTATGAAAAGAGTATGGGGGAATAGAACTCCATGAGAGGGAAAGGGGGATAAGGGACATATGAGAAGGGATTAAGCTAGGGTGCTAAGCTGAGGAATATAATAAAATATTCTTTAAAAATTCCAAGCCTAAGTTAATTCCATGCTTTTGGTTTATCCTAAGTCTAGGGATATGGGACAAGTTCCCAAGTGAGAGGAAGTCATTATTAATGTCCAACTTGGCAAGTTAATTTCATGCATGTTTTATCCTTAGGTTGAGTGTGTTCTGGGGGAATCTTGGTCATTCATTTGAATTTTTGTTGGTCTGAGAGAGGGGATTGTGATACATGTTGATGAGATGAATTGGAGAAAATACTGGAGCTGGAAGATGTTGTGATTGTAACCCTATAAATCCTTGGTGGTTTTGGGTGTGAAGAAGAAGGTTGTTAGGTATGTGGAGAATTTCTCCTTGAGTGGGAGACTTGTTGGGATAGGTTTTCCTATGAGATAACCTTGTGGGTGCCTATAAACTCCTTGAAATCAGTCGTGTTTTCCAAGTACCATAGAGCTCTAAGACTTCCTAGTCGGCCTATTGTTGAAGCCATGTAAAGGAAGTGGTATAGTTGATGAAACGTTGAGTAGTGAAGGGATACACTTCCTTGGGTGGGATGGGTTGAGGGGAATGAGAGGCAATGAGGAGGAACCATTACTATAGTTGGTGTCAGTTTCATTGCCTTGAGTTATTTGTTATTTACTTTAGTTGCGATTGGTGAGAGTGTCCTTCCCATGGTGGATTCTGATCCGGATTATATTGAGAACTAAATGAGATACAAATGATAATATAATAGAGAACATAGAAATACAGTGAAACCCAACTTATTTTAATGAATAAAATAATATTGTAGAACACAAACTAACTAGAATGGTGGTATCTTATCTTTGAAGAGAAAGAGATGTCATATATGCTCATTTACAATAATCATTACATTACACTCCATTGCATGCCCAAAGGACCTCCTTCACCTTGATTATATATAAGAGAGTGAGAGGAGAATAATTCCCATGATACATGTAGGATAAATTAGTCTAAGTTTACAAACTGCCATATGCATGTAAAAACACTAGGACTTCTCTAGAGGTCACCCATCCAAGTATTACTCTAGCCCCATCACACTTAAATGCAAAGTTATGATGGGATATAGTGCATTAACACTCTAGGCATGTACATAAGGCCACTAGGAAATCATTACATGATGGTTGTAATTAACAAGTGGAGATGGCATTACATTACATTCCCCATCAAAAGGGTGAATATCGTGGTTTATCAAAACCACGGGCTCAAAAATGTTGATTCAATGGAAAAGGTGGATGGCCATTAAAATCCACTTGGAGCACTCCTCTCCCCTTAGGAAGGAATGGTCCCGATTGTGTCAAGTTCCCTCGAGAGATGTGGAAACTTTTGTTGAATATTAACCTAGGTGATTCACTTGCGTTGTTGAAGTAGATGTCTTGTTTGTAATTGGAATTAGATTGTTGAAGGATGTAATGAACCTATCGTTAGAGGTTTTGGGTCCATTCAAAAGATATTCCTACATGTTCTACCTTGGTATGAGTGTGGGAGGACTCTATTAGTGAAGATGCAACAGGAAGAGCTATTTCAATGGGGGCTAATGGTTGGAACCCCAAGCACACTTGAAAAGGGTTGTGGCCAATAGACCTATCAAGGAATCTATTATAACTA
Organism: Picea mariana; assembly: GCA_032191745.1. NCBI lineage: Eukaryota > Viridiplantae > Streptophyta > Pinopsida > Pinales > Pinaceae > Picea > Picea mariana. Next base: position 16,188 of record JASDQU010210304.1, read on the forward strand.
TGTTGAACATATGGAATAATCTCATTCTCTAGAAGGGATCGTCTATATATTTGACCATTGGGTAAGGGAGCACTGAGAACCAAGTCAATATAATGCTTGACTTGGAAGTGTAGAGGCAACCCCTTAGGTGAAATATTATATATTTTCTCCTCTACAATATTTTTGACCTGCTTCTACTGTATAGAAAGGTCTTGGGTCAATTTTGTGGTGGTCCTGGTGACCTTTTATTCACCTTCTAACCTGATCATGAAGATGGAAAACTTTGTGGTTTGAAAGATTTCTTTGTGGCACTATTTTTCCAAGATCAATGAAATGGAAGTAGTCATAAATACCTCTAGTATCCTATAGAGGTAACCCCCGGAGTAACAATGACACTACGGAACTGATACTCATAAACAACGTGACATTTTCACATATATGGTTTTCATAAAAGAACATCACAGACTTCAAGCAGGGAAACATCACACAATACCTCATCTTTTAAGGGCTTGATGTTGTAGGACAGGAGGCATTGTTGGTTGACATGAAGGAATCTTCCCTATCTCAACCAACCAATAATGTATGATTGRRGTGTGGCATTGTCAACAATAAAATGACCTTGGGAAAGATTGGGTTCTTCTAGCTCATGTTGTCAACAATAAAATGTAGTGGGGTCCCCTTCACCTAAATATGTGAATGGAAGAGGCACTCTCCCTCYTCAAGCTCCTCTTACTCATCTAGTTGGATCTTTGTGGTTGTGATGGTAGCACTAGGTTTAGCATTGATGATTCATTGTCCCTATTCTGAAATAGAGTCGTCATCATGGTTTGACTCCTTTTCTTTAAGATTGACCAAAAATGACTATTTCGAGTGACATTCATCAGTGTTGTGCCAGGATATTTTGTGGAACTCACACCACTTTCGAGTGTCCTTCTTTGTCTTCTCATTACCCTTATTTTCATGTGGCTTGGACTGGCTATATTGAGGTTTGCCTCCCTTTATTTGTCCCTTGTTATGTGATTTAAGGCCACATTTTTCATTCTTTTGTTGTTGCAGATTTGTAGATTTGAACTCTCGCTTATTCCGATACTTAAATTTCTGCTCGATTTTGATAGCATATTGATAATGGACTCCCAATGAGAAGATATCCAAGAAATACATATCTATTTGGATGCACCTGTGTAGGCCATTACGATACTTCAAAATCAGGTGTCTCTTTGAATCTTGAATACCTATCTTTAAGTGTAGGGTATGTAAGATGTATGTATACTCTACCACTGCCTGGTCTCTCTCCTGATGCAAAGTTGTCCATCTTATATATTGGTTAGCATAGCTTACAACATGGTATATCTCCTCCTTAAGGGAATCCACAAATCATGCCCAGGTGGGTTCTCTCCTAAATAGTACAGATTCATTCAGAGTGTGCCTCTCCCAATAATCTTCCCACCAAGCTTTAACATGGGGAAGGGATTTAAGGAGCACAAAGGTGATATTTTTTCCATCGAAATGTTTTTGGATATAGTAATAAACTTTTAGTAGGTTCAACCATTTCTCCAGAGCAGTTGCATCTATATGGCCTTCAAATAAGGGGATATCAAAATTAACTTATACCTTGAAGGGCGTTATAGCTCTGAAATGGATACTTGTCGAAGATGCCTCAGCTACCATCAACAGTCGTCGAAGGAGGCAATCAATGTTGTCCATCATCTTGTTCCTCTGTCACATGAGGGGTTCCTCGAGCAATGTCTTAAAAGGATCTATTGCTTTTTCATTTCTCTTTTCTTCCACCATGGGAGGTTGCTTGGGTTGGCAAGAGTGATCATCCCCAAGAGAAACTAGCTCAAAACCCAAATCTCTATACCTTGACCTTGTCGGGGACATACACCAAGAAATAACACGGAGCATATTTCTCTGATACCAATGATCCATATTATGTTGGGAATGAAATGATATACAAATAAAAATATAGTAGAGAACAAATAAATATAGTGAAAACCATATTCTATTAATGAATTACAAAATATTGTAGAACACAAACTGACTAGAATGGTTGTAGATTATCTCCAAAGAGAAAGAGATGTCATCTACGCTCATTCGCAATAAGCATTAGATCACACTCCATTGCATTCCCAAAGGACCTCCTTCACCTTGATTATATATGAGAAAGTGAGAGGAGAATAATTCCCATGATGCATGTGGGATAAATTGGTCTAAGTTTACAAAATGATATAAGCATGTAAAACACTAGGACTTCCCAAGAGGGTCACCCATCCAAGTACTACTCTAGCCCAAGTGTGCTTAATTGTGGAGTTCGGATGGGATCCAGTGCATTAACGATCTAGGAATGTACATAAGGCCACTAGGAAATCATTACATGATGGTTGTAATTAAAAAATGGAGATGGCATTACATTACATTCCCCATCAAAAGGGTGAATATCATGGTTTATCAAAACCATAGGCTCAAAAACGTTGATTCAGTGGAAAATGTGGATGGCCATTGAGATCCACTTGGATCAGATTCATATCCCTAGATCAAGGGTGACCTACTATTGAAAGTGTTGAACAACAATTTCTATGGCTAGGAGGAATGTCATATGTCTGCAACTAGTTGGTGTTTGCATTTAAAGATAAGTACCATATGCATGATCTTCATTTATGTGTATAATGTGTGTATATAATGTGTTAATTTTTTCCATGTTTATTGAATCACATGCCCATTGCATTGATGAATTCTTAGAATGAATGGCTACGGTTGTACATGAATTATGCATGGATTTGTTTGCTTGTTGGGATGCATAATTGTAATTTATGCAGCGAATATTGTACAAAAGATTACAGATCCATGTTGGGCAAAGTTAATGATGGTATCAAAGTGAAAATTTTGTGTTGTGTGGCCCAGGTGAGGACTAAGGGATGATACTTTATGGTATTAGAGTGAATTTTACAACACTCAAGATTTATGGTCCAACAACCAAGCCGAAATTGAAGAGTTCACAAATCCTTCATGGTGAAATTGGGTGCAATTGAGAAAAAAAAACCCAATTCTACAATGACATTCAATGAGAAATTGATGGAGGAATGTTGAATTTGTAGGTGTAGGGGTCGAGTTGACTACAAATTTTAATCATTTTTGGAAAATTAGAAATGATGGAAAAATTGGGGATTTCCCGTACTGACAATGTCAGGATGACATGGGGATGGAAAGTGGCAGTCATAGGACAGGTGGTGATGTAGGAGCATCGCTCCATGTCAACCAGCCAGCCAGCCAGCCACGTCAGCGCGCATGCATTCATATGCTAAAAGGGAGGCGCAGCCTCATTTGAATTTGAATTGAATGTAAATTTAATGTGCTTAGGTTGTTGAGCCAGGGAAGCCGTGCCTTGAGCAGGCATTAGATAAGATCGGCTTTAATGCCAAGATCGGATGAGATCTAGATCCAGATGCTGGACTAGACAGCCATTGATTGTAATTGAATAGGGTAGGTGAGTTCTAGAGGGAAGCGCTAAGAGCCCCTCGGGTAAAAGAGATTTTCATATCTCATTTTGAGTAGAGTTGAGTTAGAGTAGAATGGTAGAAGGAGAGCCAGAGAGAGCTTGAGAACACCTTTGTAAAATACAGGCATTTTCCATTTCTAATATAAACAACAACAGTTTTTCCTGCATATGTTCTGTCTTATATGCATGTCTATAAGTGTTCATTATATGCTGTGTTTGTGTGTTTTTATCATGCAATTGCAGGGAGTGTGTTTGATCTCAGGTTGAGGATCCTTGAGGTTTCATGTCTAGAGGGCATGCCAGAGTGGTGCAGACTTTGAATACCGGTGCATGAGTGCACTTCTGAACTTTGAGGAGTCAGATAAGGACGTGTTGAGGCACAGGAACTGAGAATCAACAACTCAGGAAGAGGAAGACCTTAGAGGTTGTTGAACACCTCAGGAGGTAATGTTGTGTAGCTGAAACACAGTTGCAGACAAAATCACTGAGGATTCTGTAGGAGCTCTGCCAAGTGGGCATTCAGTGCATGCACAAGGTGCTGAGGAAGAACTCTGCTGAGAGTTTGAAGGGAGACCAGAATCACTGAGGATTCTGAGAGCCCTGCCAGGAGGGCATCGAGCGAGTGCATAAGTGCACAGGAGAATAGAACTGCTAAATGTTCTGTGGAAGGAAGAGACTCCTCCAGGAGGGCATTGAGAAAGTGTGCAAGCAGGCACAACAGAGAAAAGAACTCTTTGAGTTCTAGAAGTTAGAGGAAAGGTTCACTAAGGGAACTTTCACTGGGTTACTGAATACCCAGAAAGACTCAGCAAGAGGTTGCTTGAGCAGTTAGAGAGCCAGGAAGGCATTTTAGTCTCCTTCTGCAGGAGAGGAGAAGGAAGAGACAATCCCTCAAGGGGTCTGAGTGTTCGTGAGAAGCTCAGGAGGGACAACGTCGTGTGTGCATAGAGGTTCTGCAAGGAGGGCGGACATCAAAATCCTTTGAAGGAGCCAAGGATACAAGCTCAGAAGGAACACTGATTTTACGCGCATTTACAGAATTCAGGGTTGAGGAGTTCGTGCAAGAGGAAGGAAGGCAAAGGTCAGAGCCTTTGAAGACTCAGAATTCTTCCAAGTGCATATGAAAGCACGTGAAGCTTAGGAGGAGTAGCAGCCATCGTCAGATCGGCAGGAGAGATCAGATCTAGACCGTTGACGATTTTACGTCCAAAAGAAGCTTGGGAGGAGCGCCCAGGAGGAAGAGACCGACAGCCGTCTGATCTCATAGAAAAATCTCGTTAGCCATTGGATCGGGAGGAGTAGCGCAAGGTTTAGCCTATGGAGGAGGAGCGCACAGAAAGACAGGTCCGAGCCATTAGATTTGGTGCAAGGTCGCCGACAGCCGTCAGATCTGTGGAAGCTGCATGAGGGTTAGCAGTCGGGATATCGGCCATCGGGAAATCGGCATTCTCGAGGTCGTGATAATTGGGACAGCGCAAGTTGTGAAACCCCAACATACTCTGGACCGTCCGTTCGATGGACAGGTGGCAGGAATCTATCAAAGGATCGGGATATCAACATTCGGAGAATCGGAGTTCTCGAGGTCGAGGGAAACAGGACATCGAAAGTCCCAAAATCTCGACGAGATCAGGACCTTCCATTTGGAGAGGATGTGTGGCACCGATCGAGAGCTACCGGGGAAAGCTCGATAGGAGGCTTCATCGGTAAATCGGGAATCGAGATATCAGAGATCCTGGGAACAAAGAATTTGTGCATTAGGGAATCGCGATCCGCGATTTCTCGACAAGATCTGAACCGTTCGCTTGGAGGATGTGTGTCAGAGGATCCCGAGGAGTTGGGGATTGGCATATCATAGTTTTCAGAGGCAAGAAACTCTTGCAGCTTGAAGTCGCGATTCGCGATGTCCCGACGGAGGAGCGTGTGGGGCCACCTAGGTGCTCGGTGAAGGACAGGTGGCAGATCAAAGGTCGGGAGCCAATTGGAAAGCAGAGCTATAGTGGGAGCCAGCTGTCAGAACAACAGAGGAGGAGGACAGTGCCGAGGTGGAGGACATCTGTCAACTAAATGGAGAATCAGGATTTGGATGATCGGGAATCCCGTAGGTGTTTGCATCATGACATTGAAAACCCCGAAACCCCGACGGGGTAAGGTTGCGGTCACAAGGACTGGTCACATTGGCCAGGGCTTGGCTTGGAGGGCCAGAGCACATCGAGGATCAGAGGATCGGGGATTGCGAATACATGTGCATCGCGACATCACAAACCCCGAAACCCCGATAGGAAGGTATAAGGCTGTGGTCACGGAGTGACGGTCATGTTGACCAGGAGCTAAGCTCAGGAGGGCTAGCGTATGAAAGGAGCCATCGGGGATCAGAGAATTGTGAGTCCGGAGGACTTGTGAACCTTGACATCACAAGTGTCGAATTTTCGATAGGAGGAGCCGTGACAAGAGGTAAGGCCACAGTCGTGGGATAATGGTCATATGGACCAGGAACACTGCCAGTAGGGCTAGCGCCTAAGGTGCATCGGAGAATCGGAGGTCGGGAGTTGGAGAGTGCTGTGATTCTCGACAGCAGAAAGTCCGAAACCCCAAACCCCGATAGAGAGCCGGGGATAACCACGGTCAAGTGTTGAAGGCCGTGGAGGGTGAAGAACGACCTGTGGACTGGATCCGGTAATTGCAGGAGATATTCCCGAGGGAATCCAAAGAGCTAATTTGGCTCAGAAGAGGAGAAACTGAAGCAATCCTGTGAGTAGGAGGGCACGACGGAGTGTGGTCGTGTCTCACCTGCGTCAAGTGGTATCAGAGCCTATTACTTGTCTGTATATTTCAGGCAAGAGAGGCAGTAGGAGATAAGAGAGCACTCTGATACACACATCAAGTGGTATCAGAGTGAGAATCTGTTGTGTATTGCAGACAGAGGAGCAGGAAGAAGACAGAGCACTGGAGGACTCTGTAATGATTGTTTGCAGGTAGGAAGCAATCAAGGAGACAGTCAGCAGGACTGTGAGAGAATGAAGCTGAGCACTCAGGATTTCAGGAGTGACAGTAGCAGATCTGTCAGGGAGGCAGACAGACACAGCAAGATGGCTACTGAAGGCCATAGGAAGAAAAGCAAGGCAGTAAAGCTTGCAGAAGAAGCAGAAATGACTAGAGAACTCCATGAATTAAAGGCAGACATAGAGGAGTTTGAACTGCGGGTGCGGCAGGATAGAAGGAGGAGACGGATGCATGAATTGCCCATGAAAAAGGAAAAGGCAAGGTGGCCAGTCAGGGAGCTGATGGTCAAAATACAGTGCAGGCTGTTGAGAAAATGGTTGAGGTATGTTGAAAACCTCAAGGCCACAGAAGAAGAGATGATTGATCACTGTTGGCCAGAGACTGAAAAGAGTCTCGATGATTGGGATGATGAAGAGGATGAATTGGGGTCATCTGAGGATCTCAAGGACTGCTAGGAGGGCAGAGAAGTAGAAATTCCAGTTTTCCATGAGGGCAACGAGTTGAGATCAGCTGAATATCTCATGGGCTGTCAGGAGGACAGTGAGGAAACTTTGCATTGCCAGCTGGGCAATGAAAGGAGATCGTTGAGGGATCTCGAAGACTGCCAGGAGGGTAGCAGAAGCATCAAAGACTGCCAGGAGGGAAAAGATGAACATTTGAGACCATTTGAAGGTCTCATGGAGAATTCAATTCAGCAAGGGATGCTGATGAAGATGGGGTCGGTTGATCTCATAGTCTACCAGGGAAGCAGCGGAAGCGTCCCATATTTCCAGGTGGGCAGGGATGAGCAGTTGAATTTGGATCAGCCAGAGGAGATAACAGAGCAGATGAGACTGTCTGATAGTCTCATAAACCTAGAGATGAATTTAGATCAGCAGATGCAGCTGACAGAAGAGGAGGAAGATCAGAATGATATTCTGATGATTGGGGGAATTGGAATCTTCCTACCATGCGCCCAGGAGGAGGCAGAAATTAGTGTTGCAGATGCAGCAACAGCAGAAGAACAGTCACAGCTGGAGATGACTGTCAAAAGGAAATTGGAGCAGACATTTGAGACTGCCCAAGCAGATGAAAGAAAAGAGAAGAAGCATTCTGAGGAATGACTCGATGATTTCAGCCAGGGAGTTGAAAGGGAAGAAGTTGTAGCACTGAAGCTGACAACAGAAGCAGAAGCAGAAGCAGACGAAGAAGAAGATGAGCATTCGGTGGAATGTCTCAATAATTTCAGCCAGCAATATGAGAGCATTGTAGCATTGGATCTGACAACAGAAGAAGAAGCAGAAGACGAAGAAGAGAGTGAGCATTCCGAGGAATGGCTCGATGTTTTCAGCCAGGAAGCTGAAAAGACTGCAACATGGGAGGTTGCAGAAGCAGAAGAGGAAGAGGCAAACAACATATGTTTTGCTGATATGTGGGATCAATTTGAAGCCCTGGAGGAGAGGGTAAAAGTGCAGGGAAGCAACATCCAACAGGTGAAGTTGGAAACAGATAGAGGAGGCATGGGAGATCATGGTGATCTTCTCATGTGCCAAAAATTTTTGCAGCTGAGGAGACTGCAAGAACAGAACCAGCCACTGGAGCAACTGTATGCAATGATAGAGGAGATCAGAAAGTTGATGTTGAGATCAGCAGAGACTGCCAGCAGGGAGCAGTTGGGAAGAAGGAAAGAAGAGGCAGCAGCAGCAGCACAGAAACAGCAGCAGCAGCAGTAGAATGGAGCAAATGGGAAGCTCCAAAGACTGATTTGGGATCCAGGAGGATTTCCAATAGCTACAAGGAAGCTCATGAGTAGGAGCTAATGATTTTTGCAGCTGTGGAGTATGATGCAGGAGCATCGCTCCATGTCATCCAGCCAGCCACGTCAGCGCACATGCATTCATATGCTAAAAGGGAGGCGCAGCCTCATTTGAATTTGAATTGAATGTAAATTTAATGTGCTTAGGCTGTTGAGCCAGGGAAGTCGTGCCTTGAGCAGGCATTAGATAGGATCATCTTTAATGCCAATATCAGCTGAGATCTAGATCCAGATGCTGGACTAGACAACCATTGATTGTAATTGAATAGGGTAGATGAGTTCTAGAGGGAAGCGCTAAGAGCCCCTCAGGTAAAATAGATTTTCATATCTCATTTTGAGTAGAGTTGAGTTAGAGTAGAATGGTAGAAGGAGAGCCAGAGAGAGCTTGAGAACACCTTTGTAAAATATAGGCATTTGCCATTTCTAATATAAACAACAACAGTTTTTCTTGCATATGTTCTGTCTTATATGCATGTCTGTAAGTGTTCATTATATGCTGCATTTGTTTGTTGTTATCAGGCAATTGCAGGGAGTGTGTTTGATCTCAAGTTGAGGATCCTTGAGGTTTCATGTCTGGAGGGCATGACAGAGTGGTGCAGACTTTGAATATCGGTGCATGAGTGCACTTCTGAACTCTGAGGAGTCAGACAAGGACGTGCTGAGGCACAGGAACTGAAAATCAACAACTCAGGAAGAGGAATACCTTGGAGGTTGTTGAACACCTCAGGAGGTAAGGCTGTGTAGCTGAAACACAGTTGCAGACAGAATCACTGAGGATTCTGTAGGAGCTCTGCCAAGTGGGCATTGAGCGCATGCACGAGGTGCTGAGGGAGAACTCTGCTGAGAGTTTGAAGGGAGACCAGAATCACTGAGGATTCTGAGAGCTCTGCCAGGAGGGCATTGAGCGAGTGCATAAGTGCACAGGAGAACATAACTGTTGAATGTTCTGTGGAAGGAAGAGACTCCGCCAGGAGGGCATTGAGAAAGTGTGCAAGCAGGCACAACAGAGAAAAGAACTCTTTGAGTTCTGGAAGTTAGAAGAAAGGTCCACTGAGGGAACTTTCACTTGGTTACTGAATACCCAAAAAGACTCAGCAAAAGGTTGCTTGAGCAGTTAGAGAGCCAGGAAGGCATTTTAGTCTCCTTCTGCTAGAGAGGAGAAGGAAGAGAAAATCCCTCAAGGGGTCTGTGTGTTCGTGAGAATATCAGGAGGGACAGTGCCATGTGTGCGTAGAGGTTATGCAAGGAGGGCAGACATCAAAATACTTTGAAGGAGCCAAGGATACAAGCTCAGAAGGAAC
>JASDQU010210306.1:3835-17940 GCA_032191745.1 Picea mariana
CATCATGATCCATTTCGCACAACTTGGCTTTGGTTTCGTTGCACTCCGACGATTTCCATGATTTTGAGTTATTTTGGGCTATAGGTTAATTAAATTCACTAAGGAGGTCATATTGGGCATAATACTTGGAGGAACCTCTTAGTGTAATAGCTCATTTTAATTGGGAGGAACAACACTACAGGATAGGATGATGAGAAGTGACTTTCAGTGGCCAGGGAAGCCACAAGGAGAGGTAAGGTACTTTTCAGAGGTAAAATGGTTAATTAATTAATTAAAGTGATTTAATTAATTAATTATTAATTACATAAAGTAAAAGTCACTTTGGAGAGACAAGCTGAGCAGGGAGGATAAAAGAGAGACAAGGGCCTTTATTCTCGGATTACGTTGTTTACCATTTTGATATCTGGCTTCTTGCTAGTGAGCCCATGCACTTGGGGGTTTTGAGGGTTTTGACTTAACAAACCCTAGAGATCAGCTCGGTGGTGAAAGATCCCACCCAACCTGGTCCAAGCTTGGTCATGAAGGTGAAAGATTCCCCCCTCACCGTTCTACATCAGATCTACTCAGCTTTAGAGGAGTTCTACATCAGCCACAGGTTCAGAGAGAGTTAGGGCACAACTTTAGGAGGGTTTCCAATAGGAGGGTGCACCATCTTGAGGAGAGGAGCTCGTTCCAGGCATAGGAGAAGGATTCGAAGGAAACATAGTTCTAGGTATTATTCGTATGGCCTAGGGCACCCTTTCTAGTCTATTCCAGAGGAGGTTTCTCTGTTATCTTATTTATTGGAGCTCAGTACATGTTCAGAGAGAGGAGGGCGCACCACCGATTGAGGATCCAGTGATTTGGAGGGTCGAATCTCTATCATTCAGCCTGAGACTCTGCCAAGGGGTTTCCAATGGCCCGATCTACAATTTGGTATTCTTTTCAAGAGGGTTTTGAGGCCATCCTCGTAGAGGCCGAATTCTTGGGTCTTCAGTCATCCAGGAGGACGCAAGACAATTAGGGCATTGTTTACTTAAAGGATCATACCTTCATCGTTCAGCTTGAGACTTCACCAGTGGTTTGGTATTGGCCCAATCTACACTTCCATCCATTTTCAGAGTGTTTGGAGGCTTCTAGCAACAAGGTCGAATTTTGGGTGTATTCAGCTTTCCAGAAGGGCGTAACTTATTCAGTTTGGGGTTTGGCACTTCAGGAGGCAGGGATCTCATCTTGTTATTCATCTATTGTAGCCTTATGGCCTTTGGAGGCTTGTATCTTCTCTTCTTTATCTTGCTTGAGGGTTGTCTTCATATTGCTACTAGCTATTAGCTATATTGTACCAGATCTGCAGATCCATTGTATCAGGGTCTTCTTCTATTATGAATAATATCAGATTTGAGGTGTTTTGGGTTATCTCTTGTATTGATTGGTCTTGCATCTTGTTGAGGTATGTTCCATTGCTATATTTATGTTGATTATTGCTGCAAACACCCATAACAACCATCAGTATAAACCCTAGCGCAACTCATGAGACTTAAGACTGCAAAATGTTTGACGAAATGCCACAACTAGAAAACGTTTTAAAAATCACATGAAAAATGCAATGTTCTTGGCATCTTGGCTTGGAAACATTACACTTTGACGGAATAGATACCCCCCACTTGTGGTTGTTCAGATAAAGGGCGACATGTTAGACACTCAATTCATGATAATAGGAATCTTAGTATTAAAAAAAAGAATAGGGTTTGATAGCCAAGATAATAAAAGGGAACATAGACCCTACCAAGAAGTGAGCCCACTCAAAAAGACCAAGGCTAAGCCAAGGCAAGGGACACTTGCTAGAGATTAATTTCATTATTTGCATATGGAATGCACATTAAACTAAGTACTCAAAGGAAACACTATTGGTTGGTCCTACACGATGGAGTTTGATGATGGTCCTAAGTGAGAGTGGAGTGGTACACATGTGAATATTGCTTTAAAATGAGAAGGGTTAGCAAACAGAAACTACAAATCCCAATAATCTAAGTTAAACTAATTCCAAATGAGAGAGGAAAGGCAGAGAAACCCACTAGGCGAGATTAAAGAATCATCAAAGATTAGGGTATTGTTATACTCATGAAAATGCATGGCTCATTTCACATTTTCAAGAATTTTCTTCTCCGACCAATCATAGCAGGAGATCCTTGGAGTTCAATGATAGTTATAGGATGCGACAAATTTGGAGACCGTGCACCTCGTTCCATCTTGTTGAGCACCATTCATCATTCCGCTCAAGAACAAAGGTGTAGAGTACAGTGGCTTGATGGAGGCTATTCCAAGGGAATATTTCACCATGAGGTTTCATTTGGGCACACTTGACAAACATATGAGCCAGGGTTACATGGATAACATTATCCTTTGTTGCATTACTAATGGAGAGACTTATTCATAGGTTCAACTTAGGTCCCAAGACAACATTGATGGAGGATGTGAGTAGGAAAGGAGCCTTAAAATATGTATTCCCTACCACAAGAGACGTCCAAGGTATGGCTTATGGTGAGGTAAGGGTCAAACAAGGCCAAAGGAGAAAATGCCCTACCTTGCAGGAGGCTCGAAGCATGACATGTGCAAGCAAAGAGGTCAAAGGAGCAACACCATTGCTTAGAATGATACTATCTGGCAATAAAAATATTTGTATGGTCAAAACAATGTGCTCCACTCCGAATGTGAAAGGAAGGTTGCTTTCATGAATCTACCCTCTAAAAAGGGGACGTCCTCTTTAAGAAGGCATATAAATCATTCAAAAAGTCTTTGTGAGCATTATACATTGTTTGAGGCATGTTGTTCACATATTTAGAGGAGCAACCTCAAGGAGAAGGTAACTTGTTAAATTTGGGCTAAATGAAACCTAAAAGCTACTCTAAGAGGAGCACCCTATTTCTAGGGCTTCTAGCTCTCATTTATTATTATTTTATTGATTAGATTTTAGTTTGAAAGGTATAAATATAGGAGAATTCCATTTACGAGAGGCATGGTTGGAAGAGAGAGAGTTCCCCTCCAAGTACTTAGTTGAATATCTTTTTAGGAGGATTGGAAGAAGGGAATCGATTCAAGTTGAGGTTTCCTTCATCTCTTTATTTTTTCATGGATTATTAGTGTTTTTGCAAGAATTGACATAAGTTTGCTGCAAGAATAATATTTGTAGAAGGATAGTTTTGTCCCAAATGAAGAGATTAGGATCAAGGTTGCTAAACCCTCCCTAATCATCGATGTAATCTTGAACTATTGAAGGATCTTGTTGTTGTCATCTCTATTGTTCAAGTTAGTTGTTAGTGGCTTATTTATTGGTTGGTTGCAAATTATTGTTGGTTGTAATTTATTGGTTGTGTTGGAGAATCTTGTTTAAGGGTTCTCTTTTGTTCTTGCATAATCTGAAATTTTATTTTGGGTTAATTATGATACATCTATGATAGCTTAATTATGTCTTATATGCCATATTTTAACCCTCTTGCTCTAAATTTTCCATAAATCCATAGGCCAATTGGATAGGCATTGATCTTGACAAATTCCACCATCCATTTTATTCTAAAGATTACATCAAAAAAGTTTCTTTACTAAGGTTTCCCCCGTAGTGCTAGAAAAAAACCATCCTAAAGTGAGTGGAAGATTTGTTGAGGTGACAGTGGGCAACCTTCCTAAGTGCCCCTAAAAGTGTACTTTATTAAAGAACTTTGTAACATTTGAAGTGCGGGTTTGGGAGGTAACAAGTATCACAAAAGGTTAGGGTATCTCACGATAAGAGAAACATGATATAGATAGTGAACGGGTGTAGGATAAGCACACAAGTAAGCAACAATTAAACCAAGCAAGAAAAAGGAACGAGCAACCAAGAAAATGCTCAAGCAATCTAAAGGTCAAAGAGAAACAACAAGGAAAAAAAAAGGCAAATGGCTAAATGTAATCAACCAAGCATTCAAGCAAAGTTCAACTAATAAGCATATGGTGGCAAAGAAACCAAGTAGAAAAGATGAAATAAAGATAAGTTGTAAATCATACCTATACTAACTTGTGGTTGGTAAGTTGACATAGAGTGTTGATAATGACTATTGAGATCTTTTGTAGCTATACTTGTTAAGTAACCTCCACACTATTTCCATGTTATATTTGATCCAAGGGTTGCATTAGGGAAAATGAGCATACAAGATGGGTCGAATGGAAAAAGGATGCGGAATTCCATTGTGTTGTTAGTAACTCATTGGACAACCAAGGAGAGAACTAGAAACTAGATGACCAATATGGTTATTTTCAATCCATACAACTACAAAAGCTCGTGGGTTTCCTCACCTTCAAGCCTTTCAAAGAAAAGAAAAGAGTGAATAAATGTCACTTCATTCAAACAACCCGACATCGATGAAGCTCACTACACTTGAGGGAATTAGATGATACAAGAAAGACAAGCCTCACTATAGCCAACTAATAAACAAGAGCATAAGAGCACTAGGAATGTCCCAACAAAAAGACTACTATGAGAAGGAAAAAGGAGTAGGGCCATAAGGAGTCGAAGGTAGGCCAAGAGGACAAAAAGTAGGAATAAGAGTTTGAAGAAAAACTAAGAGGCCAAGAGGAGGATAGAGAGGATAAGAAGGGATGATAAGAGGTAGTAGAGATATTGTGAGGCCAAATGAAGGATCAAGAGAATGAAAATTAGGTCGAGGGGAAAAAGTAGTTTGAATAGGATAAAAAGGAGGTCGAGAGTATGAAGAGGGGTGGAGAGGCCAAGAGAAGGGACAAGAGGCTTGGATGCTACAAGTCCAAAGAGAGTAAGGAGATGCACCATGAACCGAAGGAACTGTTGAGATTCACAAAACAAAATAAACAATGAACCAAATCTAGCTTTGACAAACTACAAAAACTACCTACAAGGAAAAGGCATGGGTTTATGGTGGACAGGGCTACAAACATTGTGCTTTCCACCAATTGTGACAACAAATGGGTTACTAGTAAGGGCATTGCAATTGTAAGGAAGAAAAATATGAGAGTTATTGAAAAGCATCAACTATGGTTTCAAAAAGGACCTATACCTACACCATATGAAAGTTGTCGGAAATTAAGTTGGGGTTTGTCATGCAATTTACGAAAGTTGAACAACCTATTTTAAGAAAGGGTGAACTTAAATGGGAAAACAAAGAGCAAAGAATGAGTTGATCGAGGCAGCACATGAAAGAAAAATTGTACTAGATTATAGGCTGTTAATAATGATAGGAGGATACTAAACCTTCTGTTGAACATTCATGTACAAAGGATACACCATTGCAATAGCAAGGAATTAAGGGAAGACATCGGACAACCAAAGAGGAAAGATATTATAGCACAAATTGCAACTCCATATTGCATTTTTGAGATGTCCTAGTCCATTCCTCACCCTGAAAATCTAAATCCCACTCTCCTTCATCAAAATAAACTCAAAAAATTCTACTTTTGTTGATGTACGCTATTCATCTATGTGCAACTCGCATGCATACACTATTTTCTAGTGTGAAAATCGAGTACACCCCTAATTTTGTAAAAAAGAAAAATATTTTGTACTTTTGGGTGGGGTTTACGGGTTTTCCCGGTCCTAAACCCCCAATTGCCCGTACACAACGGAATGTCACCATCTCAACCTGCTTGTGATGGTATATAAGCACCTATGGGGGTGTAGATGAGGGGAGACAACCTTGGTGCAAGAACATGCTATCAATTTGCAAGCTTCCCTATTCCTTGAATCTCTTAATAGTATCCCTTGATATGGAAATTTACTTTCCAGAATCTCTTCCTCTCTCCTATATGATAGTTGGGTGTGTTCCTATCCCTTCTGGGTCATGTGAGGAAATACTCCATTACTGAGTTGATGCTTGAGGGGCTCAGTGGAGGATCTCAGACGGTTGGTTTCGAGGCAGTGTCGTCAGTCAGGATCAAGTTGTAACTCACCTATTCATGCTAATCAATAAAAGAGTTCTCTTTCCTTCCAATCTATGTGCAATTATGTTTAACTAGTTTGTAGATGTTGATTTTGGTTTACATATCTAGATTTACATATTGCATTTATAATTTGATTTGATAACTACCTTGCTGCAGTATGTACTTGGTTCCTTTTGCAAGCTGGTAGAGACAAAGGTCTGGGGCAAGTCAAAGGTCGAGAGTGAGGATCTTCAACGAACATTTGGGCACAAGGTACGAGATCCTTCTTTCTATCTTCTAATTAATTATTTATTTATTGATTTGTATGTTGGAGGGTAGGTTCAATATTTAAAATACAATTGTGATTTGTTGTGACATAGACCCAAGGTCATAGGGTTGAAAATCCCATAACAAAATAGGCTCAATGTGATCACGATAAAGGAAAAGAGACTCCCACAATGTGGGTAGGAGTAGCCATGAGAACTATCAATGCAAAAGAGTCATAAGAAATTTGGCACACCCTAGGAAGGTGGGAATTGAGGAGAGATGGGGTCTACATAAGAGAAGGAACAATAGGGCCTATTGCCCAAGAGAATCCAACAAAAAATCAAGAGAGGAAATATAGAGGATTGAAGAGATACGAGAATGTTCACCAATTGAAATTTAGGATTAGTTGGGAGACAAGGTGGACACGTTGGTGAAAAGGCAGGGTAAAGGAACCGAGAAATGAAAGAGGGGGAGGGTGGGGAGGAGAAATCACCCACGAAAGGAAAACTAAAATGGAATAAGAAGGGAACTCCCCCAAGGAAGAGTACTAGAACCAATTGACAAATAGTTGAACCCATGGAAATACATCAAAAGGATGAACTAGCTAGAGACTTGTCATTGTCRTGGAACTATTTAGGCAAAGAGAGGAGGGAATGAGTGGGTGGAGGGAACATGTCAAAGGAAAATTGTGCAAAATYGTAGGTGAAGCATCAAGGGCACCCAAGAGGAGTTGAAGGATCAAAGGAAAAGGAACCTTAAATTAAATAGAAGCATGCCAAAATTATAGAATAAAAGGCAAGAAATGTGCCAACAAAATTGTGTAGAATCATAGGTGAAGCATCAAGGGTACCCAARRGGAGTTGAAGGATCAATGGAAATGGAACCCTAACATAAAGAGAAACATGCCCAATTTCTAGAAAAAAAGGCAAGGAAAATGTCAACAAACAAATCCCTAGGAAAAAGGCACTCTCTAATCTATGGCTCACAAAATGGTTCCTAGAAAAACAAGCAAAATAAATTCTCTATTTTAGAGAAAACAAACACATATCTTGAAACAACAAAACAAAAACCCTTGGAAGAGAGAAATCACATATAAGAAAAATTTTAAGTAAATCAAGTGCCAAAATGTCCAAAAGAAGAAAAAAGAACATGAACCCCTTCAAGGAGTGAACCCACCCACAAAGACCAAGGCTAAGCCAAGGCAAGGAACCCTCAATAGATTAATTTCATTGAGTGGATATGGCGAGCAATAATCCAAGTAATTAAGGACAACAACATTGGTTGGTCCTGATGGTGGGGTTTGATGAAGGTCCCAAGTCAAAGTGGTAGTCAATCGAATATTGTGTTAATATGAGAAACGCTAGCTTGAACCAACTACAATGGATAAGCTCAATAATCAAAAATAGGCTAAGGAAGTTGCCTAGAGAGACAAGAAAGGCAAGAAAACCTACTATGCAAGGTTGGTGATACCTCAAAATATCATCAAAAGGGTAGAGTTTTTGTCCTATAGTAAACTCCCATGATAGGAGCAACATGCTACAGATAGTGAAGGCATCGTTAAGTACCTGTAAGATGAGCATAATATAAACACACAAGTAAACAACACTTTAACCAAGCAAAAAAAAAAATGCTTGCGARCAATCTAAATGTCAAAGACCAACAACATGGAAAAGAAAATCATGCAAATAATTAAATCTAGAGAAGGTTATCAATCAAGAATGCCAACAATGTTGAACTAACAAGCATACTATGGCAAAGAAAACAAGTAGGAAGGACGAAATAATGTTGATTGTTGATATGTTTAAAGTTGAAGTTGTTAGGTGCCTCCAAAATTTGTCCATGGTATATTTTGTAGAAGGGTTGCATTAGGGCAAAGAGGCATACAAGATGCACCAAAAGGAAAAAGGATGAGAGTTTCGACTATGTTGTTAGTAACCCATTGGACAACCAAGGAGAGGACTAGAAATTAAAAGACAATGAGAGTTCTTTGCAACCCATGCCACTGCAAGAAGTCACGAGTTTCCTCACCTTCCACCATCCTAAGAGACACAAGAGTGAATATATGTTGTGCTAAACTCAAGTCCAAATCAAAGGCAAATAAGTTCATCCCTCAAGACATGCAATCATATCCTCAAGCAATCATAAACCAAGTAAAGCTTCATTGGTCCCAAAAGGTTCTACAAGAGGTCTTTAAAAGAGGTGTGCAATGAGCTTCCTATTTTAGTGCTTGTGTGAGAGTAATACGCAAGTAGGTCCTATGGGTGGATCCAAAGCAAGGGAAGAGGAAGGATTATGTGTGGCCATGTGCACGAGTGTGTTTGCTCTGTAAAGTTTCAAGTGAGCCTATGCATTGCAAGAGGTGTGGTGTAAAATCAACTCAAAGCATGGGTGAAAAGGAGGTTGGTTGACTACCTCGTATCTATTTATCTATCTCTTGTTTCAAGAGGTTTGATTTCATGCCTCATGTGTCTTTTATATGCCATAGTGAACAAAATAAAATGGTGTATTTATCTAATTCCTCTCATTTGACCTTGCTTAGCCTATTTAAGCTATGGAAGTAAATAAAGAGGAAAGGTGAGTGATTCTAGCACGTTCCTTATCACAAAAAAATACAAACAAACTCAATTTATTAACCCGGTATAACTAGTGAGATCAACTACTATTTGTTTCCTACAAGTTCATTGATTTCATTTTGCAAAATAAAGTAATTTTTCCATGAAAACTAGCAAAGGAGAGACGTCTCCTCCCAAAACGTCTTTTGAAGGGCCATGACAAGTGCAATACGAGATCCTATGTAAGCATTTGTGTGAGAGAAACACACAAGGAGGTCTCATGGGTGGGCATTGCAAGGGAATCTCAAGGAAGGAGGCTACAATAGGTCATTTGCAAGAGTGTGTTGAGCTAACTATCATTAATGATCCCAACTATTTGATGTATCGCTAAGTATTAGTGTATCCCACAATGCACAAAATAATAGTTGTAAAACTATGATGTATGACCACACAAGCTCATAGAAAAGATCAAATATGCACAAAAATTCTACAAAGGGCGCATGCATTAACTACAAAGGACAAGCATTTGCTATTAACTATAGAGCGCACTGACACAACTAAAATAGCCATTAGCACAAATTATTTTATGAGTTTAAAAATCTCATGATCTCTATAAACTAATCAAACCAACAAATTTTTTATGTAAAAATGTCTACAACTTGTAATATGTTAAGAAATCTACAACATGGTTATAATAGCAATATAGTATTTTATAGTTTCTTATGGATGAAAAGGAATGGAGAGAGATTTGAGGAAGGAAAAGTGATACCTCTCTAAGCATGGAGAATCCATGTGCCTTCTTAATGTTTCCATGGCCGGTTACTGTTTTCATGGCCACTTGTTATATATATGTTCTCAATACCTTGTGACATTGGCAAAAAAACAAATGATCCAATTAGTTAATGTAGAGTCCAATATAAATATCACTAACAATAATGTGAAGTACACTAATTAGATTAATTCATTTGAACAAAATGACAAAATGTATACATCCGATACCTACAAAATTTCAATAAGACTTAAGCTCACTCACAACACTTATATAGAATTATTGTTATAAGCCAAAATTACATAACCAACAAATAAACCAAACCCGATCTCAACACTTATATAAAATTTATTGTTATAATTAAAAATTACAAACATGTAAATTTTTCATACAAAGAAATCCTTACTCAAAACTAGTAGCATAAGATAGAAATGAAGTTATTCAGATTAATTCATTTTATAATTGAATAAAATCGAAAGCCAAAATTTCAAACGAGCTTATTCAGATTAATTCATTTTATAATTGAATAAAATCGAAAGCCAAGATTAATTCATTTTATAATTGAATAAAATGGAAAGCCAAAATTTCTGGTTTAAAAATGATGAATCAATTGGGAAATAAATTGAGGTAGAAGTAATGGGTGAACGGACAACAAGATAATTTAAAACTTTAAAAATGAAAAAGAGAAATACTATATTTCTTCTCAGATCTATTTATAGAAAAGTATCTTTTAAAGGTTTATTATTCAAACCTGGGTAATAAGCTTCCCCAGGATGTCTGTTACTTCCGCAGAACATACAAGCGAAGGCTGAGGGAAGGCTAGTTGTACCAATAATAAAAACACGTCTACAAGCCTCACCTCACGTCGACGTCGTCATCTCAGTGGATGGGCAACAAAACAATTTAGAACTTAAAAAAGAAAAAGAAATATCATATTTCTTCAAAGATCTATTTATATAAAAATATCTTATAAGGGTTTATTTTCCAAACCTGGCAATAGATTACGCTAGGATCTTTGTTAATTGAGCAGACTCAACCCACCCAAACATACCTGCCAGAGGCGAAGGCTGGGGGGCTGGCTGTACCAACAATAAAAACTAGGCTACAAGCCTCACCACAGGTCACTTAATTCCACCACGCCATCTTAATAATGGGTGTATGGCAACAAAATAATTTAAAACTTCAAAAATGGAAAAGAGAAATATCATATTTCTTCGATCTATTTATAGAAAAAATATCTTCTAGGGGTTTATTATCCAAACCTCGGCAATAGGTTAGGTTCCGCCGGGATCTCTGTTACTTCAGCAGACGCGAACATACTACTAGAAGCGACGGCGAATAAAAACAGGTCTACACGCCTCACCTCAAGTCACAAGTCACTTAACTCCACCGCGTCATCTCAACTCTAAACCCCAGAGCAACCAAAAACTTCGTCAAAAAGATTAAGAGAGATTTATATTTTAAAAGTAAACATATGACAGGCACATCGAAGCACGTCCACGCACCTTCTGCGCCTTTACGGTAAAATGGCTATGCCTTCTTTGCATCATTCACCGCTACCAACATTCATTCTCTGTAAAATAAAAACCATCATTCCAAATAAAACACAGAACTTAACGAAACCAGAGAGTAGTTATGGCAGAAAAAGAGATAATCTCTATTAGACGGCTTACCTGTATGGATCATGGATTCGGCTGATTCCACCGCGAGCCGACCAACCAGCTCGCTCTGCTGCACTCACCAACCCCTGAGGAAATTATTACTGAACATCAAAATCCCATGTCATACACCAAACGAAAACCTAATCAAAATGTGGAGAAAAGGACTAGATAAGGAATCAAACAAATCTAATCATCGAAACATGTTTGATTTGGATGGCCACTAGCCCCTGTAATATGTATGAATATTGGTCTTATTTTCCAGCTCTCCCATCACACTAATAACACACAACAAAACAGAGACACATCTCATCAACACCACTAGCATTCATGCAGCTATCACATTCATGCAGGCACATCGCATGTTCAAAGATAACAGAAGCATCGTACAGCGCAAAGAAAAAAATCTCTGTTTATAGAGCGGGATATGTACTTTCTACGCCTTTCCCGAAAAGGCTGCTACACCTTCAAGCTTCTTGTACCATTCACCGCTAATCTAAACATTCATTCAATAAAACCCATAACGCACGAAACTCGTCAATTCAATAAAACCCATATAATCTTGTACAATAAAACCCATCAATTCAAAAAAAAACGCACGACACTGAGAAGTATATGACAATGCAAAAGACAATGACAGCCGCACAAGCGTACACCGCTATAAGACCATCCAGCCCCACAAGCCCGTGAGTAGCTTCTCCGTTTCATTGTCTGTAGAAATTAATCATCAACATCAAAATCCCATCAATAAGATGAAACGAAATTTAATAAATCCAACAAACGAATCTCATTACTCACCCCGCCGTCTGATCATCGAAACGTGCACCTGCTATGAATGTTGGTACTCTCTCCCCCATCACACGACTAACACAAAAGAAGCCACCACAGATAACCACACACCACAGAGACCCACAGACATACAGACAAACACAGAAAACATTCACATTCATATTCACCCAAAACAAAAAACGACCAGGAGCGCTCCACACCACAACGTTACCACTACATTGGGGGAGAGGGAGAGAGCAGAAATGATGAAGCAGTGAAATGATAACGTTTTATATCTATGATCGAGCAGACTGTAACGGTTGGGTTGATTTTTCTTAGGCCGCGCCCTCTGATTGCACTCGAGAATTTTCCGTTGAGAAAAACAACCTAAACGGCAAAATCTGCACTGCTTTTTGTGAGATTTTAAGGTTCTCCGTCAATTTTTATCCTCAGTTTTATTTTCAAAATTTATTTTAAGAGTGTCGGTCTTAATGGTTTCTGTGGAGAGACACGAGACGGAGGTTATAGAGTTGAGATGTAATTACTAAGGAAAATAGCGCATACCCATTTCCTACTAACTTCGTATATGTGATTCTCTTAGTTGTAATACAATGACCTTAGTGATGGCTCCGTCAAAAATGTCATATAAGGTTATGTTTGAAGGTTACTACAGTTTATTTAATAAATTCTTTGCAAAAGTCAATAGTATTTTTATTGGAAGTGTTATCGGTAGCCTGTAACAATCTTCTCACCATAGTACTTATAACACTTATTTGTTCAAGATTGTTATAAATAACATGTAACAATCTTCTTACCATAGTACTTATAACACTTATTTGCTCAAGATTGTTATAGATAATCTGTAACAATCTTCTTACCATAACACTTATTTGTTCAATGAAGTTTTTACAATCTTCTTACCATAACACTTATTTGTTCAATGAAGTTTTTACTTTATTGTGAGAAATAAAGTAATGATTCCTTCAATTGCCAAATATAGACTTTGCTAATTCCTCATGCCATCCTACTCAACCCCCTTCTCACTTATTTGTTCAATGAAGTATTTATTTTATTATAAGAAATAATGTAATGATTCCCCACTTGCTAAATATAGACTTTGCTAATTCCTCATGCCATACTACACAACCTTCTCATTTTTGTTAATCAACTTTTTTCTACTTTTTCCATGTACATTAGCCCCTCATGTTTGTGTATCAACTATTTTGTATGTTTCCCTTTTACAATAGTTGTATATGAGGATGACTTTTATCATCTTAGCCACTAACTTTTATTGAGCTTATTTAATTACTTGTCTCATCCTCATTATTAATCACATCACTCATTTCCTAGAATCAAATTGTTCCTATGTTTTCCATGTACATTAGCCCCTCATGTTTGTCCATCAACTATTTTTTATGTTTCTCTTTTACATTAGTTGCATATGAGGATAACTTTCATCACCTTAGTCACTAACTTTTATCGAGTGTATTTAATTACATGTCTGATCCTCATTATGAATCACATCAATGATTTTCTAGAAAATGAAACTCCTCCATTGGTACTATTGTTAGAATTAATACCATTAGTGTCACATGATTTGTGGATGTAATCTTTCTAGGAACTCGCCCAAACATTCTAGTTGATAGAAGAGAAATGACAACATGTGTTTTTGCTCTCTTCGTAATTGTTAAAAGATGTTATAATTAAGAGTCGCTTCATGCGATAATACTCCTTTGCAACTAGTGTTTCTCGCTAACTCCCTTACATGATAATGTAACTATGTCAAGCTTTGAGTGCATGTGTGATCTTTCATTTTTATTTTATCTACTTTTGATGTGGGCAACTTCCATATTTTTATCTAAGAAGTGCACGAAGCTTCAAGTATGTGTGTGACAAAGTAACTACATGGGGCTTATAATGCACATGAGCATAATCACCCTTGGCTTCCATCATGTAGATGAACCAAAGTAACCACACCAAATTTTCAAACCATGTGTGTAGTGTAACAACTATGTTAAGCTTTCGGCTTATGGATGCTCATAATACCCGTGCATAGTGCCCCATGTGCATGACAAACTAACTGTGTTGTGAACCCCTTATCGCATGTACCTTGATCACTTAAGCCACAAGGTTTTGCTTGAGTACTCTCGGAGTCTCGTGACATAGTTTTAACCATGTCAACTTCCT
>JASDQU010210314.1:0-11623 GCA_032191745.1 Picea mariana
CTTTGTGTTCATTGTGGTGATGACTTGTTGATGATATATTGTTGATATGTGCTCACATCTAACTAGTTATAAATGACAACAATGGGTAATGAATAAATGGTGAATGCTAATTGATGATTTTTTGTGCAAGAGGGAAGTTTTGGGAAAAAGATCCCCACACTCATTCACCCCCCCTATAAGTGTGGTAGGTGTGTTCAACAAAATCAAGTTGAGAGCTGGTCCATAAGTGGTTGATGGGCTGACAAGAACCATAAATGTGTCATTCACAAGAGTGTGCATATTTTCTCATACACAGTCGTGCATATGGTGCATTGTGTGCTTTATGGGATTCTTTGGCCCTTGCATTGTGTGCATGCTTCCTTTAGTGAGTTAGTGCATGTCAATTGTTTACCAGTTGTATATTTTTTCCTCTTGCAAATGTATTTTGGTACCACAGGTGAACTAATAGTTGTTTGGAACTGTTGTATTTCTTTAACCATTTGCATGCAATGTTGCGGATGAAATTTTAGTGATAACAATGTCTACCACTTGTTATTTTGTTCCCACATATTCAACTCTAATGTTCTTCGCTGCAACATGTTCCCATACAAAGTCATACTTGATTAGAATTTGCTTTGTCTTGGAGTGCATCACTTGGTTCTTTGAGATATTGATGGAACTTGTATTATCACAATATATTAGAATGGTCTCAACCTATATATATGTCAGAATTTGTTTCATCCACAAAACCTATGTACAACATGTTGTTTTTGCAATATTGTTTCTTGATTAGCCATGATACTAAACACTCACCCAAGTAGAACGTTTCTCCACTGGTGCTTCATCGATCATCAATGAAACCTACCCAATCTGCATTTGTGTAGGTAATAATTGATAGATCATTTCCTTTTGGATACCATAATACAAAATCTTATGTTCCTTTGAGTTATCTGAAAATCCTCTTCACTTCTAAGACATGTGATTCCTTTGGTGATGCTTGAAATTGTGCCACCTATCCAACTGCTTGCATTACATCTGGTCTAGATGTTGTCAAATATATTAAGATACCAATCATCAACTTGTATTACTTCTGGTATGTAGACTTTGAATCACCATCTTTTCTCAAGTTGCAATTGGCTTGCATAGGAGTGATAATTGTTTTGAAATCTTCCATTCCAAACCTCTTTATCATTTCTCTGATATAATTAGTTTGAAAAATAAAAATTCCTTGGTTGCTTGGACATATCTGAAGACCCGGAAAGAATGATAGTTCTCTGAGTAATGACATTTCAAATTCATTATGCATATCCTTTGCAAATTTATGGCTTAACCTGTCATCATTACTTCCAAAAATAATATCATCAACATAAAATTCAATTAATAAAATACTATCTTGAGTTACCTTGATGTAGAGGTTGTTGTTTGCACTTCCTTTTCAGAACCCTGCCTGTTGTAGATATTTATCCAATCTAGAGTACCATACTCTAGGATCTTGCTTTAGACCATACTAGGCCTTCTTCAGTTTACACACATGATTTTCATTCTCTGACAACTGAAATCCTTCTGGTTGTTCAATGTAGACTTCTTCTTCAAGTTCCCCATTCAGAAAAGTTGATTTCATGTCCATATGATACACTTTAATATTCTTGGTGCATGCATAGGCTAAAAGCAATCATATTGCATTCGTTCTGGCAACTGGGGAAAATGTCTCTTCAAAGTCGATTCCTTCAACCTGTGTGTATCCTTTACATACCAATCTAGCTTTGTTCCTTGTAACCTATCCATTTTCATTCAATTTATTTCTAAATACCCACTTTGTGCCAATCACATTATTATTCTTTGGTCTTGGAACCAATTCCCAAGTGTCATTTTTCTTTATTGATGTAGCATTTTCTTCCAAATACTCTAGAGTGCTTCACATTTGTTGGTCTTCCTTTCCATAGCTCGTAGGGATTTTTGTGATTGTTTTTTTTTAGCATTACTTTGTTTTGAATGTGAACTATTGTATGCATTGCATATGTCCAAAAAATATCTATCAATTTGGAATCCATTATCATTGTTCGAGCCGTTTCCTATGTAATTATCATCCATTATGATAATTTTCCTTTGTCTCTGAACCACTATCTAAACCAATATATGAATCCATGCTCTCATAGACTGTCATGTATATGTCCAAATCTCTACTTGCACAACTGTCCATAATGTTGACCCATTTATCACTATACTATCATGAAGTCTTGATTAATCTATCCAACTGTACTTCTTCTAACTAACTGCTATGGATATGTCTTCTCAAACTCTACAATCTGCTCGAAGGATGGTTCTTTGGTATTTTTGGCCCTTGACCAAGTTTTGAAGAATACTTGGTCATATTTGACCATTTTTGGGACTGCGACAGCTTGCCAAAGATGGAGCACAACGCGAAGTGGAAATTAGGGAAACTAGACCTATTTTTGGGTCCCTTTAGGGTTTTGGGTTGTTGTAACGGGAAAGGGATGTTGGCTTATGGGTTTACCCATGCTTAGGCCCATTTTGTAATCTATAAATAGATACTTAGGCAATGTAAGTAGTAGACGGTAGTACATCTATGTGATGTATAGCTAAAGGCTTAGTGATAGTAACTGGATCTATGTGATCGGATGTATATTGCAAGTGCTTTATGCATGATTGTAAGGAGATTGAAAAGCTAAGTGCAAGTTGTTGTAGTTTTGTGCTGAAGTGCAAGGAAGAAGGATCTAGCAAGCTGCATAGATCTGTTGTCCTATGTGAAGTAAGGGTCATTGAAGCTCTGTGATGTAACCGCTTGACCGAGATAATATAAAGAAGAAGACTTTGTAGACATAGCCCTAGGGTGGGGGTGAACCACGATAACTGTGTGTATTGTGCTCTGTGCTTTGACCTAATTTGTTTATCTCCTTCTTGGCTAAGTGCTTGATGTGATTAAGTAGATTTAGTTATTCTTTGTACTTCTGAGATAGGAATGAATGTTAGATCTGATATATAATATGCTTAGTGCCTGATCTGGTGAATCCAATCTATCTTGTTGTATCTAAGTGTTGAATTATCTTGAATATAAGTATATACTATGATGCTCTGTGCTATATGTGAAGTGTTGTAAGGGTTGAATATTGATACATAAACCTTGTTAGATAATTGTTAAGTGCTATAATCACATATCTGTGTTGCAGCTAAGGTTGTAGACATCTGAGTCCTGTAACCACCCCTGCCTCTACCTTGGGTGAGACTTCATCTTCTTCACAGGTGTTGAGAAAGGGTCGGTAGTTAGGGTTTTGTTGGTGCACTCTTGAGCATTGAACCCTGGGTCTGCGCCTGTGCCAACAGGTGGTTCCATTGTCGGGACCTAAAACTATAATTGCTGGGAACTAAAGAATAAAAATCATTGTGCGAAATAAGCTCTGTGCATAGATCTATTGCCCTAGTGCATTGTATTCTACTTGACCTACGAAGCTTTTTTCCAAGAAAGAAAGGTTAGATCTGAAGGAAAGAGGTCAGATATGCAAGAAAAGAGGTTGATACTGAAGAAAATAAGCGAGATCTAAACACTCTGTGCTCTAAGAAAAGTAAAAGTGGAAATTTATGAAAGAAAGAGGTCAGATATGCAGAAAAGAGGTAACATCTGTAAACTTTGTGCTCTAATAAAGGTAAGAATAGTTAAAAGTCTTAGATCTGAAAACTTTATGTTCTATATAGGTAAGATAAGTGGAAATTTTTTGTTTTTGAAGCATAAATTTAGGTACACTTGATAGATTTTGTCATATCCTGAAAACTAGGTCATTGTTAGATAGAAGAAAATTTGGTAGATTTGATAAGAATAATGATAGATATGTTATACCTATGCATAGAAAGAATGTTTGGACTAACAGATGGATGTAGGATCCTAGAAATAATTTTTTGCAGGATAACTACCATGACCCTAGTGCACAGTGCAGAAGAGGTTGGGGATCATTTAAAATAAAGAGAGGATTGACCCTATGTTATAGTTGCAGAAAAATGAGACATCTAGATAAGGAGTGCCTTGGTGGAAGAACAAGTTGTCTTTGTTACAAGGCTTTGGACCATGAAGTACTGGATTTCCCTAGAGTGATTGCTAGACTTGAAAAGATGAATATGGAACAAGCAAACTCTGAAGGAGATCAAGAGACTAAAATTATAGAAGAACCCCAGAAAGAATCAGAGATCATGTTACTGAAAATAAAAGAAACCGTAGATGACCATAAGGATGTTAGTTTGTCAACGATCTTCAAATAAAAGGAGAAAATCAAATTAAGAATAGGAGACTTCGACATTGACTGTGCTCTAGATGAGGGAAAACCAATGAACATTATGACAGAAAGCACTTGGGAAACCCTAGGAAGGCCTGCTTTGGTCCCTTCACTAGGAACCATTGGATTGTTTAAAGGAAAAATGGTAACCCTATGTGGCAGAATTACCTAGATAGCTATGAGTACCCATGGAACTTCGACAGAGGAAGAATTTGAAGTTATTAAATTTATTGAGGACCACGTTCCATTTCCAACTTTGTTAGGTAGGATCTAGATTGAAAAAGACCAGATTTGGAGAATAGAAGAAAAGGACACTTTAGAATAGAAGAAACAAGAACTCATGGAATTTATGTCTAGAAGGATCTCCTACTTGATGAAAGAACAAGAGGATAGACCTAAGCCATTGAACACCAGGGACTTGGGTATCAAAGTTATAAGAGCATTAGAGGAACCATGGAAGGCTGAAATACCTAATCCATATGATAAAGGAGTATTACCTTTGGATCTGAAGAAAGAACCTAAGCAGTGCGAAGTGACTATGTCAAGAGAAGATAAGAATTAGAATGGTAAAAGGATGACTGAGATGAAGATTACTGGGAAAAAGGCTAGGAAGCTAAGTAAGAAGAGGGCCAAAATCAGAAAGTTACAGAAGACTCCAAAGGAAACTTTGCAAAAGGAAAAATCACAGGAATTGAGCTTTGTCGGGATATCAGAACAACGACCTATGGCACTTCGCCATGGCACAAAAATATAGTCATTGGAAGCCAATATAACCATTCGAATTCCACTATAAATGGTTAAAAACACCTTTATGGCTCACCACTAGATAGTTAGACTGCACCATATGAAAAGAACATCATTTAATCCGGCCTCTTATCCATTGCAAGCCGACCGTTGCTAAGTTTTCCTACTTAGTTTGTCGCACCACGCATCGAAAATACTTTTTCTAAATGAGAATTTGAGCTCAAAACTTGAGATTACTTCACCCTGTGATCATTACCTTGTTCCCATACTATTGTAGGAAAATCTCCCTGCGGACAGGTAGATCGCCTCTAAGAGCTTGACCCTAACTCTAGACAGAAAATGCTTAACATGGACACTGACTTCCTTTCAAATCTATCTAAACTAATACACGAGAAGGAAGGATGACAGAAGTACCTCTTTATTGACGTTTTTCCCTGCACGCTCCGAGTTGCTCTCCAATCCTTTGCTCCTCGCCGAGTTCTATGGACAAAACAAGATACGACCACTTCCTACTCTATTGATATTAGCTTGAAAACATATCTATCAATTAATGATAAGTTCATGTGACATTAGACACAAACTAGAAAGAAACAGGCCAAGCGTGTCATATTGATGAGAATAACGATAGCAGTACTTACAATAGTAGATGCGAATGCGACAGCTTCGTCAAGTCCCCTTCATCTAACCCTTGCCTGAAAGCTCCACAACTTGGATAATAGCAGCTTCACTGATCACTCTCTTTTGGCTGACTGTATGTTTCCTCCAAGATCATAGGTTTCATACTAGCAGTTCTTCCCCCCCATCAGCTCTGTTCCAACACCACTTATGAGATCATAAGTTTGGTGTGATTCTCCATTTCCATTCCTCTTTCACCATTAGAAAGCTTGCTTATATAGCCTTGGAGAGGCTCAATAATATTGAGATATCCTTGGGGAAGGTGAGGATTTTCCTCCTTCAGTTGAGGATCTGCCCTAGGATCATGGTTGGACTAGGGATTCGAATCCAACTGCCTTCCAAGAATGAAAAGATGCTTCCCCCATTCATCTCAACAGCTTAACAACTGCCCAGAATAGGTAGCACTCCCTCAAAAGGGCCATCAGAGCATTGTAGCACTCCCTAGTAGGCTTTAGGGGGCGCTAGTGCTCTCAAAATCTATAGTGCTCCCTCAAAAGGGCTAGGGGAGCATTATAACGCTCCCTGACAGTGTAAGGGGGAGCGTCGGTGCTCCGAGATAGTGTAAGGGGGAGCGCTCCTCTCCAAAAACTCATTTTTTGAGGTGCTTTCAGATGGCAAAAGGTTTGCAAGCCTGTTGACTCATTTCTCCTCTTCCAAATCAGATGTTTGAGGTGTTTCAAGTGTCTTTCTCATGTCGTTATAGGCACGACATAGGCATCATGACAATATGCTTTCCTGACACACTTGCGACACTTGTGAGCAACATGCGACACTTGCGACCTTGTGAGCAAAATGCAACACTTGCGACCTTTGTAATGACAACACTTGCGACACTATCAAAGTGAGTAATTTTGATGTGTAACACATACTGTTCATC
Source organism: Picea mariana (assembly GCA_032191745.1). Taxonomy (NCBI): domain Eukaryota; kingdom Viridiplantae; phylum Streptophyta; class Pinopsida; order Pinales; family Pinaceae; genus Picea; species Picea mariana. The sequence goes on from JASDQU010210314.1 coordinate 6,559, forward strand.
GTAGTCTCTGAATTCATTTTCACACCTGATATAGTGGACCCAAGATTGTATGTTGGACAAGCTCAGTGTTGTTGAGAAAGTAGTTGAAGAAGTTTTGATTGACTTAATGGCTGAGAGATTCATGTCAGAAAGAAGGATGTCTGTAGGCATGCAAGCATCATCAACAAGAGGAGTCCAAGCTTCTCCCTCCACTGCTTGTGGAGCAGGACCTTCCAAAACCATGACCGAGATAAGAACAAAGCACAGAGATGATATTTCAAACGCCAAGTTGATCCCACACATTCTACCGGTTTACATACCACCTTTGAGCGTAAAGATTAACCGCAACAGTGTACCCAGAGACTTTGAGTACACCTTGATCACCGCGTATCTTCTGAAAGGGGCATGGATGATTTTAGGGGCTAAATTTCGCTCATGGGATAATTTTCCATGGTTTTTCCAAAAATGATATTCGCTATTTTAAAAATGATTCACCCAAATTCTATAGGATAAAATTATTTTACCTTAAAAATCACCAAAATTTTATAAAAAAATATCTAAAATCCTTAGAAATTTGAATATTTTTACAAATATATCGCCAAACATTTATAGTTGGCATATGAAGGATTAGTAAGATTCGCCAAGGTTTCTACATTTTAAAATAAATTTCCATCCTTAAAATCATCCCTGGAAAGGGGTGCACGCAGTACATGCTAACCAGGATAAGCTCACAGCACTGAAATTTAATGATTTTAACCTTGGATATCGCAAAACCTATAGCATGTTAGCTCCGCACAAGTACTTAACCAAGACCAAAGGCAGAAATCCTAAGATTGTTCTGCAGTCATAGACCTAGAATCTCGTGCAGTCCACACTGCTCAATGTAATGAAGATCCCTCACTTCGATAGACACCAGGAATTCAACACATGTGTCAAGTTATTGTTGTCTTGCTACCACAACGGATACTTATGGTTGGACCTCTGCATCACTGTGGATCTGAATCTGATCAATCATATCACAGGGCTTAGCATGCAAGGCCCTGACCCACAGGAATTTTACCCAGGAAAGACCTCAGACCGAGCACTAGCACAGCGGATAAAAGAAACGTATGGCGATGTAGAGAAGGGTATGCGAGGCTACAAGGTAGCCTCTATCCAGAGTGGTGCAGTGCGGCTTTCCTATCAACTGATCGTGGGCAAGTTAGTTCATAAGAACAGACCAACACAGGTGACTAGCTTTGTAGTTGACCTCGCAGGGAAGTGCATCGAGGGACTACAGATGAATTGGGCATAGTATCTTGTAAACCAGTTAGAGCTAGATTGCAGAGGAGCGCAAGACCAAGGGTATGAGTTCCACTTTAGTTGGTTGCTCATAATCATCGCTTTCATCACTTGGGAACTTCCAGAGGGAGCCACTTTTCCAGAGATCGAACCTTTCGAACCACTAGCTACAAAATTTTGTACGTTGTGGTACTCCAACGACATGAACAAGCAGTGGCAGTCCAATGTTGTCTTCCACACTTATTTCAGCCAACTGAAGAATGAAATTCAGTATACACCGTGAATCACCCCAAACCTACTTCATTGGTTTAGAACTTTGATGAAATTCAGTGCAGACCACCACTTCACCTATATTACAGCGCGTGGTGATGAGCATAAACAACAGCTCCAATCCTACTACAAGATGATAGAAGATGACTTGAAGGAGATTACCAAGGAATGGTCGGTGAACCTCCTTGTTGCAGCAAACCCCGTAGACATGTCCAACAAAGAAATCCCTGAAGCTATGTCGGATACACCTGGACCAAGCAAGACTAATAAGGATGATGAAGTTGAATATATCCCTAGCACGTCCACAAAGACTACTTTGATATCACCTGTGCAGGGAGGTGATGGTGATGAGCTAGGCGGCACAATAGTTGAGAAAACCAGAGGTGAGGTTACTCCACCTAGAGAGGAGGATCCTTCCATGAAAAGAAATATTACACCACCAAAACCTTCCTCCTGAAATAAAGCTAAGGCCACCTGTACCATGCTTAAAACTACCCTTACCCCAGATGACTTCAACTTCTTAATTCCTGCACTAAATGATGTTTCACTAGAGCTCGCAGAAAAATAAGAAGCAAAGAAGGAGGAGATATTAAACCAAATGAAGGGAGAACTCCAAGAAGTTCTGCAAGCACTCCAGTCCAGCTGAGTAGTTTCTACAGCACCCTTGATAAGAGAAACATCAGGAATAGGCGATGAGCCCACTCATCTACACCAGATCGCTAATCAAGTCTAAGCTCTCCTTCGATGAGCTCAAGAAGACACAACACAAGCCACCCAGGCTTTGATGCAAGCACAGAAAGCACTTCTAGAACAATGGAGTGAGGCAGAATGGAAAAAGCTTGCCTTGAAAGACATGTGGGACAAGGAAAAGGCATAGTTGCTAGCAGAGCAACTTGAAGTACAGGAAAGGGTTCACAAAGCACTTCACTCTGTGATGGTCATAGAAGTGAATATGGAAGACCATCTCCCACAGTAGGTGACCCAACTGGAAGAAGTAATCTAGAAACTCCAACAGTGCATCACAGATCTGGAGCTCCGCACCGTGCCTGAGGGCCCCCAAGAAATAAGAGATCTAAGAGAGGCCACTGCTCGAAGTGCAGTTGGCTGATTAAAAATCTTTGCCCTAGAATGCAATCAGTTGAGCGCTAGAAGCACCTAGACTTATGAAACTCTCGTAGAGAATCCAGAATTGCATACATTAGAGGCACATATCCAAGAAGAAAATTAGCATGTAGACATGCTACAGGTGCATATAAAGACTTTGACCCCAGTCAAAAGAATGAAGATATTCACAGAACAATGCACAACCCAACAACAGGTACATATGCTGCAAAGTAAAGTGATGGAAGTTTCCCAACAACTTCATCCAATCCAAGAAAAGGCATGCCAGTTGTTCATTGAACTTGAAAGCCAGGGAGCTGAACTCGAACAGGTTGTCATCACTGAAAAACAATGCCTAGAAGGACCACTCAATGACACAGTGATCCAGGAATTCACGAAGCAAAAGGTTGTCGCACTACAGCAGGTTGAAGCAACTCGAGGCATTCGAGGTATAATTTATCAGACCAGAGTGACTCGGGATGAGTCACAGGTGAGTGTTGGGGGCCTGTTGGACCTTGACCAAGTTTTGAAGAATACTTGGTCATATTTGACCATTTTTGGGACTGTGATAGCTTGCCAAAGATGGATCACAACGCGAAGCAGAAATTAGGGAAACTAGACCTATTTTTAGGTCCCTTTAGGGTTTTGGGTTGATGTAATGGGAAAGGGATGTCGGCCCGTGGGTTTACCCATGCTTAGGCCCATTTTGTAATCTATAAATAGATACTTAGGTAATGTAAGTAGTAGATGGTAGTACATCTATGTGATATATAGCTAAAGGCTTAGTGCTAGTAACTAGATCTATGTGATCGGATGTATATTGCAAGTGTTTTGTGCATGGTTGTAAGGAGATTGAAAAGCTAAGTGCAAGTTGTTGTAGTTTTGTGTTGAAGTGCAAGGAAGAAGGATCTAGCGAGCTACGCAAATCTTATGTCATGTGCGAAGTAAGGGTCATTGAAACTCTGTGCTATAACCACTTGACCGAGATAATATAAATAAGAAGACTTTGTGGACGTAGCCTCAGGGTGGGGGTGAAGCACGGTAACTGTGTGTATTTTTCTCTGTGCTTTGACCTAATATGTTTATCTCCTTCTTGGCTAAGTGCTTGATGTGATTAAGTAGATTTAGTTGTACTTTGTTCTTCTGAGATAAGAATGAATGTTAGATCTGATATATAAGATGCTTAGTGCCTAATCTGGTGAATCCAATCTATCTTGTTGTATCTAAGTGTTGAATTATCTTGAATCTAAGTATATACTGCAATGCTATGTGCTATCTGCGAAGTGCTGTAAGGGCTGAATATTGATATATAAACCTTGCTAGATAATTTATAAGTGCTATAATCATAGATCTCTGTCTTAGCTAAGGTTGCAGAAATCTGAGTCCTGCAAGCACCCCTACCTCTACCTCGAGTGAGAATTCATCTGCTTCGTAGGTGTTGCTGAAAGGGTTGGTAGTTAGGGTTTTTTTGGTGCGCTCTTGAGCGTTGAACCCTGGGTCCACCCCTATGTGGATAATTATGTCATAGATATCGCATAGACTCCCCTTGTCTAATATTCATATTACCTGGGAGTCTCTAAGTCGGATGGTTCAGAACAATTCCTTCTCTGATTTTTATTCATCACCATCTCCATTGGTAGATTCATCATCTCTCTAAGCTCTAACTTCTTTCTTTCTGTCTGTGGATTCATATTTCACTACAATGCCTGAAAGTACAATCTCTTGAACATGTTCCTCATTTACATGTTCTTCTTTTCTTTCAGTTATTTTCCAAACATTTCTGTATCTGACATATTTCTTTTTCTTTGTAGAATTTTCTTCACTGTGTTCTATTTCCAATATTGCAATCTTTGTGACTTGGTCTTTGTTCACCTTTTCTTCATGTTTCTTATCCATAATTTCTTATATATGATATCAATGTTCTCTTTCATGGAAGTATTGATCATGCTTCTATAATCACTAGATATGTGTCCATAGTTATGACATTTGTAACATTCAATGTTACGTGGGGCCACATATGCATTTCTTGCTTGAACATTTCTTTTATAATCCCTACAATATGCAACCTTATGTCCAAAATTAGTACAATAAAAACAACGACCATAAAAGAAATTTGCATACCTGGGAGTGAATGATCTTCTTTGTGGTGTAGTTCTTCTGAACTTCTGCCTTGAATGGTCATGATCATGATTGAAGCTTCTTTGTGGCTTGAACATGGATGGTCTTCTTGAAGATGTATCTTCAATAGTTTTCTTAGATACTGGTTGACCATGATTCCTTCCTTTGAGTACTTCTACATAACTCTGTTGGATTACTGAGAGGGGGGGTGAATTAGTAATAACGTAATTATAATCCTTTTTCTTCAAATGTTATATCAATGTAGAATTATTATCCAATAATGAGCAGTAATAAATAAAAAATCACACACATGCAC
>JASDQU010210315.1:0-16814 GCA_032191745.1 Picea mariana
TGTTGAATGTCTCGGGAGAATCTACAGCCAAGGAACTATGGGATAAGTTAGGGAATTTGTATCAATCAAAGTCCCTGGTAAACAAGTTGTTTCTTCGAAATAAGTTGTATCATCTTAGGATGGAAGATGGATATTATGTGACTGAACATCTAAATTCCTTTAATACTCTAGTAAATCAACTCGTATCTGTTAATAGTATGATTGCAAAAGAACATAAGTGTATTACTTTTTTATGTTCTTTGCGAGACTCTTGGGATAATCTGGTTGTAGTAATTAGTAGTACCACTCAATCTACATTGAAGTATGAGGATGTAGTTTCATCCGTGTTATCTAAAGAGATGAGGCGGAACAACATGGATGGTCATAGCACAGATGTTTTATTTGTAAGAGGTTGTACCCAATATAGGAATCCTGGTAATTCTTCGGGGGGAAGATCTATGTCTCCAGGAAAATATTTGAGGAAATGTTGGAAGTGTGGTAAAACAGGGCATTATAAGAAATATTGCAAGTCTAAGAAGGTTCAAAAACCAAAGGGATCTGATAGTACCTCTTCCACATAGGACAAAACCTCCACTGAAGAAGGAGGTGATGTTTACTTGGCATCTACAGGTACACATGGAGATCGTAATGTATGGTTGATTGACTCAGTTTCGTCATACCATATGACTCCTCACAGGGAGTGGTTCTTTGAATATGAAAAATATGATGGTGGTGATATATTCCTAGGAGATGACTCAACAACAAAAATCATCGGACATGGAAGGGTTAAGTTGTTGCTAAACGATGGAAGGATTAGAACTCTCCTTGGGGTTCTGCACATTCCAAAACTAGCCAGGATCCTAATATCTTTAAGCAAGTTGGATGATGCAGGAGTGGATAATATATTGGGAAAGGGCACTTGCAAGATGGTACGAGGGGCAATGGTGTTGGTGAGGGGATTTTGCTATGGAAATATGTACAAGTTGTTGGGAAGCACTTATACTAATGGGTGTAACAGTTTTGTTTTCCCTAAGAAGAGAAATGACAGAGAAAATACCAATATTGTCCCTAAAAACAAGACCATGTTGTGGCATCAAAGACTGGGGCATATTGGAAAAAAGGGCCTTCAAACACTACACAGTAAAGATATGGTTGAAGTTGTTTCTAATTTCACTTTGGATTTTGATTTATGTGAACATTTCATATATGGTAAATAGAATCGAGTAGGATTCCCATCCGGTGCTACAAGAGCAAAAGGGATCTTAGAGTTGATACACAATAATGTGTTTGGACCTATTCTTGTTCCATCCCTAGGTAAATCTGTGTATTATGTTTCATTCATAGATGATTTCTCAAGGAACACATGGATTTATTTTCTTAGAAATAAATATGAGGTATTTTATAAATTTAAAGAGTTTAAGGCCCTAGTAGAAAATCATACAGAAAATAAAATAAAAGTATTAAGAACAGATAATGGTGGAGAATTCTGCGAAAATGAACTCGAAGAATTCTATAAAAAGTGTGGTATAGCAAGGCAAAAGACTACTCCATACACTCCTCTGCAGAATGGAGTTGCAGAAAGGATAAACAAGACACTGATGGAAAAAGCAAGGAGCATGCTCAGTGGTGCCGAGTTAGGACAAGAATTCTGGGCAGAGGCAGTGGGTACAACATGTTACCTGGTCAATCGATCACCTTCATCAACATTGGATGATAAAAATCCACATGAGGTATGGAATGGAAAGAAACCCTCTCTTCAAGATCTTAGAGTGTTTGGTTGTGATGCTTATGTACATGTTCCAAAGGAAAATAGGAGTAAGATGGATAAAAAGCCTGAAAATTGTATCTTTATTGGTTATAAATATGGTGTGAAAGGTTATAATCTTTGGAACCCATAAACCAAGAAGATTGTTTACAGTCGAGATGTTGTTTTCAGAGAGGTAAAAGATGTTTTCAAACAAGAATTCCTACCAAGGCCGAAAGAACCTGATAAAATAGAGTTGGATTTGAATGATGCAAAATCTAAATCATCTGAAGAATATGAAGCAAAAGAAGAAGAATAACCTCATACCACAGTATTGAGGAGATCAGTGAGAGAAAGAAGGCAACCAGAAAGGTATAGTCCACTTGATTTTCGTTTCATTTTTTCTTTATCTATTACTGATGATGATCCCAAAACTGTCAGGGAAGCAGTGAATTCAGATCATAGTAAACTATGGAAGAAGGCCATTGTTTAATAAATGGATGCCTTGGATAAGAACGAGGCATGTGATATAGTTGAGTTGTGAGTTGGAAGAAAATCTATTGGTAGAAAATGGTTGTTTAAGAAGAAGTTTAATGCATAAGGTAAAGTGGAGAAATACATAGCTCGGTTAGTAGAAAAAGGTTATTCCGAGGTAGAGGGAATTGACTTTGGTGAGATTTTTTCTCCTGTTGCCATGTTAACATCTATTAGATTTCTTTTATCTATTGTTGCTTCTTTTGATGTTGAAGTGGAACAAATGGATGTGAAGACAACATTCCTATATGGGGATCTGGAAGAAGAAATATATATGAAAGAACCATAAGGATTTTTAGTGAAGGGAAAGAAAGAGCTTGTTTGTAAGCTAAAGAAGTCACTATATGGTCTGAATCAATCACCTAGGATGTGGTACAAAAATTTTAACACATACATCCTTGGATTGGGATTTGTGAGAAACAGGGTTGATCACTGTGTATATTCTAAGAAGGTTGGTAATCACTTCATTTATGTAGTGTTGTATGTTGATGACATGTTTCTCGTAGAAAATAACATGGATGTTATCAAGGAGGTGAAATCGTAGCTATCCTCCAATTTTGACATGAAGGATCTCGGTGCTACTAACTTCATTCTGGGAATGGAGATTAAAAGAGATCATGAAAAAAAGAAACTCCCTTGAATCAGAGAAAATATGTTGAGATGATATTGCAAAGGTTTAATATGCGTGGAAGTAAACCGATCAAGGTTTCTATTCCTATAGGTGTAAAGTTATCTATAGATCAGTGTCCCAAGACACAGGAAGAAGAAGAGGACACGTCCCATGTTTCGTATGCTAGTGAAGTTGGTAGTTTGATGTATATAATGGTCTATACTAGACCGGACATTGCACATGCAGTGGGATTTTTGAGAAAGTATATGTCAAAACCAGGGAAGGAGCATTGGACAACAGTAAAGAGGGTCTTCAGGTATTTGTGTGGCACTACCAATTATGGATTGTGCTACCAAGGAAGACTAGGATTGGACAGAGTGGTGGACATATGTAGCTTTGTTGATGCAGACTGGGCTGGAGATCTAGATCACAGAAGATATACATGTGGGTATGTGTTTAACCTATTTGGAGGAGAAATCAGTTGAATGAGCAAAAGGTAGGTTGTAGTGGCACTCTCAACTACAGAAGTTGAATACATGGAAGCCACTCATGCAAGCAAGGAAGCAGTATGGTTACAAAGATTGTGTTTAGGTATTGGGTTGGTAAAACAAGCAGTGAGATTAGATTGTGAGAGTCATAGGGCACTATTCCTCGCAAAGAATTCAACTTATCATTCGAAGACAAATCATATTGATGTTCAGTATCACTTTGTGATAGACATGGTTGAAGAAAAGAAGATGTTGCTGGAAAAGGTTGACACTTTGAAGAATGTTGTAGATTCATTGATAAAGTCTGTGGGTGCAGAAAAGTTCTCCTGGTGTAGAGTAACAATGGGCATTGTTGCCCTGGATTGTTGACTATATAATCCTGTGGACCCCTGGATGTAAAGAAAACAACAATTGGAAGAATGTTGGGTATATGTTATATTCTTTGCATGTGTGTGTGTGGGCACGTCAGATTAGACAACTGCATATGACAATCCATCTAGTAGTTTTCTTTGTGTCGTATTCATTGGGAGCTTCCTAGGGGGTTGCCAGGTATGGCCCCCCTGGTTACGCACAGCGTTCGGCACTAGGTGGTAGCCCGAGGCAACACCCCAAAATTTGTTTTTTGGGCGGTTTTTGCTATTTTTAGCGGACTTTGCTATTTTTAGTGGTTTTCTAAATTAATCCCAGATTAAGGGATTAGGGCTTTGGTATCTACAAAATACCTAAAAACATTGTATATATTCTATGGTGAATGGTGAAATTCAATATAATGAATATAAGAGAGGTTTTCCCTGGTTGAGTGTTTCCATTACAAATCTTTGTGTACTATGTGTATGAGCCATTGATTAAATTTTTTTTTTCTTAAGAATATATATGCATTGCTTTAATTCACAGTTTTAAGCTTCAGTAAGGACTATAATATCCTATTTATCCCATGACCTATTAGTTCCTTGTTTTACTACCTTCTCTTTTAACGATTAAATAATCATTTCCATATCATTGAGGTCTCATTTACAAGTTCTTCTGAGATGGGTATAGAGGTTTAATGATGACCTTGTGGGAAGGGAACTAAGGTAATTTTATTTAAATCGTCCGATATAGTGTTAAGTATCTAGGCACAACACTTTTGATGTAAACCAGAACTAGAAGGTGATTACCTTCGCAGGCCTTGAATTTGGTTGATCTATGTGGTTGGAAATCCTTCGTCGCCCCTGAAGTGTTAGATTAGACACCTTGCACTTTACATCATTTGACGATTATATTTCCCCTTGAACAAATGAAATGTATGAATGATTGGATTTACCCCAACCTTGCGCTTATCGTACCACATTAATTATGATGCATCAAGGATTTTATTAGTCATAGTTCTTCCATCCCAATGCCTTCGATAGTAGTTGGTTTATCCTGAACCATTTAAACTGGATTGTTTACACTTGCGTTCCTAGAATAGCAATGACAGGTGAATGACTTAGTGATTGTATTTTCTTGTGTCTGAGAATTAACCTTGATAGATGATCGAATGTGATTTTTCATAGTCATGTGCCTTGAATTTAAAACCGAGATATGATGGGTTTTATTAATTGTTTTCTCTTACGCCTTACGTAACAATCTCAATAACTCTTGCGTATTGAATTTTTGTTGGGTAGTTGATGGATTAGTTGAGTATAAGGTTCATGTGCACATTGATTTTTATATGTTGATGGATTATCGTTTTAGAAGCTGATTCGAGTGCACAAAGACTATTGTTGATGAATTTTGGTTAAATTTTAATTCTCACACGCATTGATAATTTATATTGGTGCCCTAATGTGTATGGATGTTCGTGGGTGTAGTCTCTTCTTATGCGCCATAATGTCATTGAAGTGTGAAAGCTATAATTTAATTTCTTGCACCTTGAAAATAAGACGTAGTTGGTTAGATTGTGTCGTTCTTGGTGGTAGAATTCTAGTGTTGGACTGTTGTAATTGGTTGGGTAATACATGATTGTGCCTGTCATGATTCATGGCGACGATATGTCAGCCATGTGTCACTTTGAAGTATTAATTATTTATTTTGTTTCATTAATTTATGTGATTGAGGGGTCGACGATGTAGACTAATTTTTATGATGTTAAATGTTTCCTAACACAACCTTAAAAGAAAAGAAAAATTGAAATTGACTTGTTGTATGTCGTTGGATGTCATAACGATGGGGCCGTTACATGTGGTATCAGATCCAGTTCAACCCTGCGACTATGAATAGACACACCTTCCACTGAATTATACACATAAATTAATCACTTAGCGTTAATTAAACTTTAACCTTTCCTTGAGTTACTCATGGTTAGAGGATGTCATGAAGGTTCATGACCTGGTGCTAGCGAAGCAGGTGCGACGCTTCCAGTAGCACCTGCAGCAGAGGGGTCCAACACCTAGGGAGAAGAACAAGTGTTGAGTATGATCAGATTATCATGTGGGATGTGTTGGGTCTGACAAGGTGCTTTCAGGAATTTGACAGAGGCCTAGAAAAACTGTCTATACTGAGATAAGGTCAGGGTGCATGTACCCCTGAGGGTCCACAACGCGCTCCAGTTAGTGCTGGTAGAATTCATGGGGAACTCTAGAATATTAGGTTCCCGCATTCACGAGTGCCAAAAATGGCTCAGCCATCGAGGCATGGCTGGAGAACAAGAATGGTGTGTCACACTTAGTGGTTACAACCTCCAGCACGAAGTTCTGCATAGGCGGTCTTCAGCTAAAGGGGATCACTCTTCTATGGAGGAAGACACTCCTACCTCAGCTAATCATGGTCGTCAAAGTTGTATTAAGGGAATGGTTCCATGAGAAGTAATTGTTAGAGGAATTCCTTGAGCACCATATCGATGAGCTCAGCGCCTTACGACAGGGTGGTCGTATGGTGCTAGATTATGAGACCAGATTTTGGAGCTACTTTGAGATGCCCCGCATATGAACACAAAGAAGATGGGGATCAACAAGCTCATGAACGACCTTAACTCTATATTTCATGCAAAGGTGAGGATCTAAAGCCTTGGACGTTGCACGATGTAGTCCAGTAGGCCTCTTAGATAAGGAATATTTAATCGTAGGAGTTTAGGCAGGAATCCTACGAGACCATATGGAATGACAACATCTGGTGCGCAGCAGCATCGAACTTCATCCAGATAAGACATCTTGGTATCAATATACGTCTATCGAACCCTTGTTCATAGAACCATGATGATGGGCTTCTCAGTAGAGAACCCCACTGCAAGGGACCACCGCTTCAGCAACAACAACGGTTGGGCCTTTTCAGTGAAACAGAATAGGGTTACTGGCTAGCGAGCCAACAAATACTACTTTAGGGACCTAGAGTACTAGACCAAAGACCAGATGTTGGACATTTGGATAGCCACATTACCAGCATGGTGGTCCTGTTGAAAGGAGCCAGAGAGACCGAGTCAACAGGACACACTACCATGGCAGAGATGGGAAAGGCCCATAAGATTCATGACCATGGTAAATAACCTCCAGGTCGAGCACTAGTCCACTGTGCTAGAGCCGTCAAGTTCCATCACCAACGAACCTTTAGTATTCATTATACCTCGGTGCTACGGAGAGCTCTAATTCCAGTGTCGCACTAAAGGGATTTAGGTAAAGGCATTTGACAGGATGAGTTTAGATTCGTCGATATGGCTTCGGGTACCAACCAAATGGTTGGAGGAAGGGGTATGAACTGTCTCTTTAACATGGGGATAGTGTAATAAAGTCTGACCTACGACACAATCTGAAGATCTTATGACAACATAATCAGTATGGACTAGTGGGAATCACATGATGTGATAATCAACGGTAAGATGAGGTGGTTGAGTTGGACCGACGATGAAGGAAAAATAAGTGTGATTGTAGGAAGAAAACGGGGAGTATCCTCGAGGTTCTTTTCTTCATTACAACTACAAGGATCACGTACAAGGATGCAAGTTATAAGAATACTTAACACACACATTAAGGGCATGGTGAAAGGATTAGAAGACCCTCTGGTAGTATGAGAGTTTGCGGACATGTTTTCCATAAGAATTACCAAGTGTGATGCCCAAAGAAAAATGGAATTTACCATTGACCAAAAACCTGGAACTGAACCTATGGAAAGAAGACATTATCGGATGTCTACCCCTAAGTTACAAGAGTTGAAATTACCACTGAAGGAGTTGTTGGACCTAGGACTTATACGTTCAAGCGTATCACCTTGGAGTGCTCCTGTTAATTTCATATGGAAGAAGGATGGGTCGTGAAGACTCTTCTTGAATACCATCGAGTACTGCCTGAAAACATTTGATATTTCCTCGGATGATGAAAGATCAGGATGATCTTTTATGCTTGGTACTGCAGTGTTACGAGAGAAAAAATTACAGGAAGCGATCGCAATGCTATCGAGGATTCATTGCTTACATATTGTTATCTCTAGTGAAGGTATCGCTTTGGATCCAATGAAGGTAGATGTTATTATGGAGTATCTTGCGCCAACGAATGTCCCAAAAGTGTGTAGCTTCATGGGTTCAACAGGATATTATCAATGGTTCCTCGAGGGTTGTTCGAAGATAGAAAATCTGATTACAAAATTGCAAAAGAAGAATAAGAATTTTGTGTGGACCAAGAACTGTGCAAAAGAATTTCGAAGGCTCAAGGATTTGTTGACAACATTTCCAATACTAAAGTTTCCTGGCATGGATGAGGAATTCTTGGTATTCATTGACACATCCAAGGAAGGATTAGGTGGATTCTTGATGCAAGATCGTCGAGTGATCACTTACATCTCAAGGAAGTTAAGAAACCATGAGGAGAACTATGTGACGCAAGATTTGGAGTTGTTAGCCATTGTGTATGGCCTGGGAGTGTGGAGACACTACCTGATTTGGATGAAAATTTGAATTAAAAAAAAATGACAATTGAGGTTTACACCACCTTTTTATGCAAAAAGACTTGAATGGATGGCAAAGGCATTGGTCATCACTACTTATCACTTACAATTTTGATATTTACTACTTAAAAGGAATAATGAACAGTGTGGTAGACACATTGAGTAGGAGACCACACATATTTTCAGTGATACCTCTTCAACGAATCTATGTGAAAGGATTATAACTACAACACGACATTGACTAGTATAAAGAGGGTAAGGAAAAAAATATCAGGAGAGACACCATGTTGGTACCAAAATTGAGGGATACTATGGACAAAAATGGATAATTTAGATAATAACCACATTTACTTGCATCCCAACGAAGAATTGAGAAGTTTTGATCTTATACGAAGCTCATAGAGTAGTGTACATGGCTCATCTATGATTCATGAAGATGAGGACAGACCTTAAGCCCTTATTCATCTGGAAGGGATAAAGGCAGACATATTAAATTAATGGAGAGATGTCTAGAAGGTCAACAGGTGAAGTCTAAATGTTGACATCCGGTAGGATTACTACAACCACATGCTTTTATGGAATCGAAATGGGAAGTCATTTCGAGGCACTTTATTGTTGGGATTGTCGTTAACAACAAGGAGGCACGACTCGATTGTCATGATAGTTGAAAATCTGGCGAAGAGTTCACATTTTGTCCCTATGTGTACGATGCATCAGACATTAGGTATAGCTAGAGTTTATATCATCAATATTTGAGACTGTCAGACATACCAAAGAAATCATATCCAATAAGGGATTCAGTGTTTGCAAGACAATTTTGGACGAGTTTCCCAAGAGGCATTGGGAAAAACACTGGAATTTAGTACAACATGTCCCTTATATAGAAAGGATGACCAAAGGAACAAACCAATTTGGGAAGGTTGTGTTGTGTATGTGTGTGTTGGACCAACAAAAATGTTGGGATTAGCTCTGGCTACTGGCCAAGTTTCCGTATGAAAACATTTATCAAAGCACCATTGAGATGGTGTTATTTGAGTTTATTTATGGGAGACTGTGTCAGATGCCTTTGAGATGGGATCATTTCGAGGATGGGGTCCTGGTAGGACCATAAGTGATCCAAGAATTGAAAGATTAAATAAAAATGATACAGGATAGAATAAGTGCAGGATCAACATAAGGGTTTGTCGATGCGCATCACGTCGAACATAATTATGAAGGGACTAATGTTTATCCATGCCTCATTCCTGAGGCTTTTCACGATATTTTTATTGTATATGTGTGCGACTTTAGGTCAGTAATCCTATGCATGTGATTGACTTGAGTTATTGGCAGATGTTGGACGAGGGCGTGCTCACGGTAGAGCCAATCTACATTATGGACCATCGCATTCGACAACTACGGTGTCGAAAAGTCATTCAGGTGAAGGTCCATTGGGACAACTAAATTCCGTACTAGGTGACCTGGGAGGATGCATATGATATGCGTCAGCAACTTCCATTTTTGTTTGATAGCTAGACATATTGATATTGTTAGACACTTTATACTGTGAAACTTCGAGACAAAGTTTAAAACAAGAGGGGGTGTATGTAACATCCCTCTCTTGAGCACCCAATGTGACTTATTCTTGTGGACACTTGTGTGCAAGTGATCCAATTCACTATATGATTTACTAATTCGATTATGGAGCATGATGATGTTTTTGGATTTGATGATATGTTATTTTATGATAATTTATATCGACATGTGCTATTGACTAGTTTTCCTGAGTGTGCAAGACTCTGGATGTTTGAGGATATCGATGGCATTGAAGGATATCCTTGGACTCTAGATTGAGTCAGAGAGAGAACGGTTATGGTTTAAATGTTTTCATATTACATATGTGGCATATGACTAGATATTATGATGTATATTTTGATTGCTAACATGTTTCATTGATGGATGTAGGCTGACGATAACTTGCTAACCAGACTCACATTCAGAGTAAAGGGGTCACACATGAAAACCATAGATATTGAAGGAGAGGTGTGGAAGTATCCCTTCCACAACCTACTAGCACTCTTGTCATGGATCGAAATGTAGGTTAACGATTACCTAGTTCGAGAGATCTATGATGTCGTGAGGGCATACTGTGATAGTCGCTCACGATGACTCTAAGGGGAACGCAATAAGGTATGGTCCTTATTCCTTAGAGGTTGTTAGTATCCCACAAGGTCACCTAATGGAGTATTGACTCTAGGGGTTTGGCGTCTACAAAAATCAATCAAAAGACAAGTGGAACCCTTGGAGTACATAGTGCGTCTTGAAGGGAACGTCACACAAATAAAACAAGAATGCAAGCGAGTGGCACCCTTGGAGCATGTAGTGTGTCTTGAAGGGCATGTCATGATTTTAAACTCTGGTAAGTTAATAAACACAGTACCTAGAAAACTATGCCTCCTTAGGACCTGGTCGGCATTAAAATGAATGATGGTATGAGTAATGTTTAATAACTAATTTTCCCTTACAAACTGTCACCAATCCTAGTGAATTTAAAACCTAGGTCTAATTAGAACTTGTGAACAAAAAAAAAAACTGAATGGACATATAACAAGAAGGGGGGGTAAAGAAAATTAAAACGTTAATAATTAAAGTAAAATTTTAATGAAGGATTAAATTATTAAAATGGTAAATTATTGTTTATATCAAAACTTGCTAAATATGAACTAAGAGGAAAAGGGCAAAACTTAAGCAAAAGGGGAATGTCTAACATAGTAGGGAATCTAGTCTTTTGAACCTTCTAATTGTGAACTCAACTAGCTTTTAAGAAATGCATCAGTCATTTAATAATTGTAAGGGAATAAAGGGACATCGAGGAGCATTTTTAGGAACGCTTATAGGTGGGTGAGGGAAATAGGAAAATTTAATTAATTAATAAATATATTTTCTGGTGCAACTAAGGGATCGATTGACATGTGTACATGGGATGTTTTTTGTAATTAAATTTAATAAAAATAATCTAAAGAGGGTTTGGGAAACTAATCACTAAGGAAACTCTATAAAAAGGATGATGAAATAGGAGTATGGATCACGTCTGGTAGGCGTAAGGTTATGTTGCCAATATTTTTCTTGATTGATTTTACCTTGTGGGAGTTGGGATACCCAGCTTGATTAGAGAGTGGTAGCTCGACCTTGCGAGGTGAGCTAGGAGCTAGGTTTCTCTGGTTTGTATGCGTAGCCATTTTGTGGCTCGAGGGGCTCAGGGGGAAGAAGAGTACCCCTAACATTGGTTGGGAGGTACCGGTGAGGTCTCAATGGTTACCAAGTGGGATTTGGATGGAGCACATGCACACAACATCCCCTTCGGATCCTTCGCCTGCAGTTATGGTACACCTTTAAATTTTTTGTTGTAATTTAGTTAGAATTTGTATATAGAATCATGTGTTGTTAAAATCTTCGAATATATGTTAATTGGGAAATTTAGCTCGATGTGGTTATCCTTAAATCTCATCTTTATATATGCACCTTGGTTTCTTCATTTATATGGTGAGTATTGGTGGGAAAAGATATTTCGAATTCACTTGATATCTAGAATCCAATCTATTAGATTTTTGTCGTATTGTTGATTTATATAGAACATGTTGAACCCCATGCATATAGATCCTTTTGTGTAAACTAGTAAAGATATATCTTAATTATGTTTCTACGCAATAAACACCCTGGATTTTTCTTCTACCACTCTATTGTTAAACCCTTAGATCCTTGAATCCCTAAATTGATGCATATCAAATCCAGTGCATCAATGTCATATAACATTGGATCATTTTATTAGTTCTTTATAGGGGATTGTTGGATAGGTGTATGGTACCTCCTGATCATGATAACTTTTAATGTATATGGGACGATAACTGTTTCAAAAATTTGGAAGCTGAAGCTTCAACCCTTAACCTAGACACCTAGATATATATTACAGTTTTATCGTTATCATAAATATTTAGGGACTTAATGTGTAATTGCAATTGATATATTTAATGTATTATTGTTTTAATACAATTATTGGAAGAGAATGTGAGATTTAGTTAGAGATGGCCTGTAGGAACTCACTCATTCTTTGGTCCTTTATATTCTGGGAGGTTGAAACATTGTTGATAGTAGATGAATTGGGTTTTCACCATTCCTTAGCCCAACATTGATATATATAGGTATATTAATGTATTCACAAAGGCATAGACAATATATGCAACTTTCTATTTAAACATACTTATCTCAACCCTTTGTCATTCAAACGATGACTTGCCTATGGATGCAACATTGGTCCTCCACTGCATTTGTCTTATTGGTGATATACTCAATACATCAAGTTCCTATAAGTATAAATAAGGTGGAACATTTTAAACTTCATGATTTATATTAAAATTCATTCATTTATAATGTTGTTTTTTTTAAGTTATTTTAAAATGTTATGTTTTATAATTACGAGCCAAGTAAGAGACAAGTCTCTTTCTCTTTGATCCATAGGTGAGGAAAGAAAATCGCCCTTCGCACTTGGTCTGACTAAACCTGAGATGAAAAGGAAAGGAAACCAACGGTTTCACTTATTTACTAACCCTTCATTTTCCTCAGTGATCTCACCACAAAGATCGTTACTTGCTGCCACGAATTCAGTGATTGCCTAGAACTTGTGCCTCGGCTTTGCGTTTTCCTGCGTATGTGTATTGCAATCTGTGTGTAATTAATTTCCGATAACGCTTGCCTCTTCTTTGAGTTTTTCTTGAGTATGGGGATAGTGTTCGACAACACAGGTATTCAAATAGAGGATGACCACCTTCAGTAACCACTCACATAACCAGATCAAATATCAAAACACTGATGTTTTCACGTGGTAAAACCCCTACAAGGAAACATCCATGGCCCTATCCAATGCGACCACTTGGATTAGTTATTAATGCAAAGTAAAAGATTAGAGAAAGATTTTAAAAGAGATTTTCTCACAATCGATCATTGGCAAATGACCCTCCATGCTCTTTAAATAAAGATCATGGACCAATCAGGTGTTAAACCACAGATCAATGGCCATTAAGATCGAGGAGAGTATGAACCATCAGATCACTCTATGTCAGGAACATATCATGACCGTCGGATTTCCTAACTACAAATGCATACTAATGCATACTAAAGAAACACATTAGAAAACACACTTTTACCTAACGACACAATAGACCAAGTAGATCTTACTAACTCCTAAGTGTCTAAATTTCCTAACATCCTCCCTTAAGAACAACTTGGGATAGGATTGAAGGATTTTCAATACTGACACAATAGGAGAAGGAAGGAGTCATTAGAGCCTATCCCCCCTTAACGACAACTTCCTGAACTCCTAACATAGATCGAAGTTTGGAAAACTTCGCTTCTGTAAGAGACTTTGTGAAAATGTCCGCAAGTTGATCTTTTGTAGGGAAAAAGAGTACTTCAATAACTTGATCATGAATGATCTTTCTGATGAAGTGCATGTGTAGCTCGATGTGTTTTCTACGCTAATGTTGAACTAGGTCTTTGTCAAGCTTGATGGCACTTTGATTGTCACACCCAAGTTTGGTCGGATGTTGGTGCTGGAATCCAAACTCTAAAAGGATCTGTCAAAGCCACAGGGATTCCTGACTTACATTTGCTGCTGCTCCATACTTTGATTCTGCTGAAGAAAGTGCAATAGCCTGTTGTTTCTTACAGGCCCAAGTGACAATACCTGAACCAAGGCTGAAAATATAACCTGCAGTAAACTTTCAATCATCAGGGTCGTCAACCCAATCTAAATCAGTGAAACCAACCAATAAAGGAGTCCCCCCTGAACTATTATGTATCTTGAATTGAATTGTACCACGCACATAGCAAAGTATCCTTTTAGTTTCTTTACAATGGCTTTCATGGGGTGTTTGCATATATTGGGCAACAAGACCAACAACAAAGGAAAGATCAGGATGGGTATGAGTCAAGTATAAGAGGCTACCAACTAACTGACAATACAGGGTGGCATCAACTTCAGGAGAAGTACATGTGGTAGAAATATTGACTCCAGACTGGAAGGGCGAAGGGGTTGGTTTACAATCGTTCATTTGAAAGTGACGAAGAAGGTCACAAGCATACTTAGACTAGGAAAGAAAACTTCCTTCATTGGTTTGCAAAACTTGGAGTCCAAGGAAATAGTGCAAAAATCCTAAGTCTTTCATTTCAAATTTCTTCTTTAGGCTGGTTTTCACATGGTTTAAAATTTTTGAGTCACTACCAGTAAGGATAAGGTCATCAACATAAAGGAAAAGGATTATGAGATAGCTTCCTACTTTCTTGGTATAGAAATTAGGATCATAATGGAATCTAGATAATCCAATGGAAATAAGAAAGTTATCCATTTTGGCATACGAAGCTCAGAGAGCTTGCTTGAGACCACAAAGAGATTTCTTGAGGCGACAAACAAGGCTAGAGTCATTCTGGACATAACCAAGAGGTTGTTCCATGTAGATTTCTTCTTGCAAATCTCCATGCAAGAAGGTAGATTTAACATCCATCTGATGGACCTCCCATTTATGTGAGGCAGCAAGGGCAAGAATAAGGTGGATGGAATTCATTTTTTCTACAGAGGCAAAGGTTTCATTATAGTCAATTCCTTCAACTTGGGAAAATACTTTGGCAACTAACCGATCCTAGTGTCTTTCAACACTTCCATCTGATACATACTTAGTTCTATAGAACCATTTTCATCTAACAAGTTTTCTTCCTTTTGGAAGAGGTACAAGATCCAAAGTATCATTTGCCATTAAAGAACGATACTCTTAATTCATTGTTGTATCCCAATCTGGATGACCTGAAGCTTTTGCAAATGTCTCTGGATCATGAGTTTCTAAAGCTTGAGCCAAAAGAGAAGAGTCTCATTGGAACTGTGAATGTGTTTGACGCTGATCTGAAGGATCAAGGACAAGATCACCAGCTGCTTCTCATGTTGAACGAACCCATCTAGGAAGTGGTGGAGTTGGTGTTGGTTCAGGTTCAAAGGACTCATCTGGAGGAGGGTGAACAGGTAGGATTTTCATCTTCACTGTCATCATCTGAAGAAGAAACCAGATCATAAGAAGGCACAAATGCCAAAGATGGATCGTAGGCCAAAGAAGGCACAATCACCGAATTAGGCTCGCAGGCCAAGAGATTTTCATCAAATTTAACATCTATTCTAATAATAATTTGATTACAATGTGATTGAAGAAGTATATAACCTTTGACATCTTCAGAATAACCAACAAATACACACTTCTCACTTTTAGGCTGCAATGCTTTCCTTTCCTCATCAGGAATGTGAGCCCATGCTATACTGCCAAATACACAAAAGTGATTCACATCTGGTTTAATTTTAGTCCAAGCTTCTTCCGGTGTTATATTTTTAAGAGCCTTTGTGGAAGTGCAATTTACTATGTACTTTTCACAGTTGATGGCTTCCACCCAATACTTTAGACTTAATCCCTTAGATTGGATCATAAATTAGCCATTTATTTTAATGTGTGATTATTTCTCTCAGCAACACCATTTTGTTGTGGTGTATATGGAACAGTGTGTTGCATTTGGATTCCCTGTGTAGTGTAGTAGCTTGTAAAATTATTGTTCACGTATTCTTCTCCATTATTTGTTCTTAACCTTTGAATTTGGTGTCCAGATTGCTTTTCTACAAGGGCCTTGTAGGCCAAAAACTTGTCAAAAGCTTCACTCTTGAGTTTTAAGAAGTAAACCCAAGTACATCTAGAAAACTCATCAATGAAATTTAAGAAATACTTGCACCCAAAAAAAAAGGAGAAGAAAGTGGACCACACAAATCATTGTGAACAAGCTACAAAGGACCTAAGGCGTGCCAAGAGGCACGTTTGTCAAAATTGTCCTGATGATGTTTTCCGAGAACACAACCGGCACAAACACCATCTATGCATGAAACACGAGGAAGATCAATCACCATCTGATAATTACATAGTTGCTACAATGAGAAATAGTTTATATGACCAAACCGCTCATGCCAAACTTTGCTCAAGTCATCGCTATGAGCAACAAAAACTGATGAAAAAGATGATGACCCAAAGTTGTCAAACTTGTACAACCTAGTAATATCATCAACGATTCCAATTGCAAGAACATGCTTACGATC
The DNA here is from genome assembly GCA_032191745.1 of Picea mariana. Taxonomy (NCBI): domain Eukaryota; kingdom Viridiplantae; phylum Streptophyta; class Pinopsida; order Pinales; family Pinaceae; genus Picea; species Picea mariana. Next base: position 16,401 of record JASDQU010210315.1, read on the forward strand.
TTTTAGATCCTTGATTACAACTTGGTGAGGTGAAAAATCGACGGTTTTACCTTCACCTGAATGAGTGATTTGATATATTGATAGAAGGTTACAAGAAAGACTTGGAACACATAATACATCATTGAAATGACCATTATTTACTTGAAATATTCTATATCGTACAACACTAAGAGATATATCATCACCAACGAATATTTTCTTGGTGTTACATTCATTTAGAGAAGAAAATATGGCTTTATCCTTAGCCATATGATAAGATGCTCCTGAATCAATAATCCACTCATAAGAAGAAGAAGTAGTAGTAGAATTTGAATTGAAGGAGAAACCAGAAGTAGAAAGTGCATGTCCATGAGAAAAAGAAGTAGAATAAATACTTATGTTGTGCTTCTTCATCGTTGCTTGCAAAGCTGCCAT